>JAOBYE010710880.1:0-11135 GCA_025403585.1 Parazoanthus swiftii
TAGATAGATAGATAGATAGATAGATAGATAGATAGATAGATAGATAGATAGATAGATAGATAGATAGATAGATACTATGATAGATAGGTAGGTAGGTAGGTAGGTAGGTAGGATAAGAGATAAAGGAATAACATATAAATTTTGTTAGCGTATGTAGTTGTTGATTATTGTACCGTTTCTGCCCGCTTAGTTGCCTGTATAATCATTTCATAGTTTACCTTAAAGTGACGTTTTCTGAGTTCAAGTACCGTTTCCTCATTGTCCTGTGCCGTCGCGTGGCGACGTAAAAGGCGATAACAGCGATAAGAAGGACAGCGGCCACACAACCAATTACTATGCCAATGATGTACGAATTACCGCTTTCGGGTCCACTTGTGACTGTTGTATAATCTTTAAACAAGACAAACAAGTTTACTATACTGGTTTTGTATTGCAAATACCCCATTCAGTTAAACCTAAAACGATTATTACGTTTAAAAAAACAAGTTACTGAAAACTACCCTTGATAGTTCTAAAACGCGTCTTTTTTAGTTAAGTTATTAACTAAAGGTGGTTAACATATTTTGACATTTTCCAGTATTCCTTTATTATCAGAAAAGTAGTGTGAACTTCTAGCATATAAACATTTTTCTGCATGTGCTGTTCGGCCTGTTGGTATGTTAAATAGAGCCAGGGGGCTCATTTGTCGAACGATTACACGCAGGTTAAACGAATTTATTAGCGGGTGTTAGGGAAAAGATACAATCACTTAAGGGAGGGTCGATCGGACTCCTCCCCTCTACTTTCGTCACAATTTATCCGATTGACATAATATTTGGCACTTAAGATCAGCTCCCTTTGTACTTTTGATTAATTAAGCGCGGTCACGCGGTATTTTTTTGGTTTCCATGGCAACCTTTTTTTGACTTTTAAGTTTTTCTGATTTTTTTTTCAAATTTTAATTATAAGACTGAAAATGATGACAAACAGCATTAGGTGATTAAAAACTGCAAAACAGGTTATAATCCTTTAAAACGTATCAGCAATAAGTCACTCGTTAGCGAAAAGTTGAACATCGAAGACATACTCACCTAACGATATCTGAACGAACATTTGATCTATATGTCCGTTTTGTGCAATACAAGAATAGTTTCCCACATCATCTTCACTGACAGAATGGAGCGATAAGCTAACAGTCTCGTTACCCAATCCACTGCTCATTAGCACAGAGTCTTTGTCCTGAATTTTTCTCCATTCAACTTTTGGCGGGGGATTTCCGCTTGCTCGACAGGTTTGATGTACCGCTTTACCAAACTGTACAACCAAACGGGTGTGTTTCTTCTTTGGTTCCTGAATTGTAGCTGCAGCTGGTGAAATCAATAGCAAAACAAAATAAATCCATCTAAGAAAATTCTAAGAAGAAGAATCAAGTTTTTCAAGCTACTGTTCACTTCAATGCACTTATATATCAATCTAAACTTGCAAAAAATCGCATGCTTCCAACGTATACTTCAACACAAGTGTATGTGGTAGTTAAAAGTTAGAATAGTTCAATCATATCCTCGGTACTAGTTTCTCTATTCTTTTGTTTGCTCACGAACGTAAGGGCAATATTGTTGTTCGCTTTTACTACATTACAACTGCATCATACACGAAACAGATTATTGTGAAGTATAAAGGCATTGATTAAATTAGGACAATTACGTCTATTTCCATTGTTTTGAGTCGCACGAAGTACCGATTATCTGAAACATGGTTGCACTAGTACATTTGGAAGGTTACATCAAAACGTACATTTTCTAAAATCTGTTAATCGTGTTACTAAAGGGACGTTTTTTACAGTTTCTGAGCTGGCGCTCTACGTTCCCAGTTTATCTTTTCAGTATCTCAGTCTTAAACGTTTTCAAATTGTTCTTATGTGTCTGTAAACAACTAGAAGCTTTTCTCAACGATAACCAAAAGTTGTTGCGCTAAATAATAGATTTTAATGTAAAATCACACTGCCTTCTCACCATGTTTTAGTAACGGTTGCAGTTGCAGCTTTGTCTCAACCTTAGTTGTGTTCTTAACTTGAAAATGTTTTTAAATAAAGAAGAGTGTTTTATGTTGTGTTTGTTTAACATGCACACAGCCCCAAACAGCAATTCGTTTTGTTCTGACACTAAAATTATCAATACATAGCTGCGACGTATTGTTTATCGCTCCCATAGGCGTCTTTATCGGCGTAGGCTTATTGCGCTTTAATTCTACCTGCACTGAAAAACACCCCTTTGCTTTTTCTAAAGTTTTTAAAACACTAATAAAAAAAATCAAGTATTACCTAAAATGTTCAGGTCAACATGTACTTCATCAATTCCCTTTTCGTTCTCGGCACGACACGTGTAACGCCCAGAGAACTTGTCGTACTTTATGGAACTGCCACAGATAATAACATCCTGTTTGCTGCCATTCGTGAAGAAATATATCCCTTCTTTTAGATGAGCGCAGCTTGGAGTTATTAACCAGTTTTCTCTCGGATGAACGAGTTTGCTGTCTTTGAACCACGAAAATCTGGGTTTAGGGTTTCCTTGCAGCAAGTGACAACGCAACTGTACGGATGAATCCTCACCATCCCTTACAGTGATGCTATCGCTCACGAACCTGGTGCTGTTTGATTGGAAAGACAGTTTTGGAGGCATGAGCGCTGTTGAAAGAAAATGAGAAAAATTCAGTTATCTTTGTACGGTTCTCGGGTAATCACTACAGTCTTGTTGAGTATAGTAAGATGAATAATTTTATTTATTACAATAGAGAGTCAGCAACAGGTTTCTACTAGAAGAACATTTCTTCTATTACTGTGTAAATTAATATGCTTCGACCTGCAAAATAGTCAGCGTTCGTGAAAAAGAACCATCATACTGTACTTTTTACGTGGCCTATTTAGTTATCTTTCTCTGATAAATAAACACTCAAACTCTGGATGGAAAATACTTTTATTAGACATGCAAGGTATTAAGTTTTAATTGTTGAATAGACGATAGAAAACGCTCTCACCTTTAACAGTTATTGTCACCGTTGAGTTATTCTCATTAGAGTCCTTGCACATGTACCTTCCTGAATCGGCAACCATCGTTTTCGTTATTCTTAAAGTTAACTCCTGCTGCATTCCTTTCCCAAGAACTGCCGAAATGTTTTTATTTGCTCGGCTAATGGCCATTCTTGGATCGCTGGAGAAATCCAATTCCACTCCATCCTTAAACCAACGTACGCTATTTGGATCTGTTAAACCCAACCGAAAGAAACACAGCAGAGTCAAGGTCTTGCCAGCGTTGAGGGTCTTTGGTTGGCTTTGCCCAATACCCAGAATATCTGTAGAATCGTCTTCTGTCGGGATTGAAATGGTTAAATCAATGAGGACCATTAACTAAATACAGATATATCAAAAAGAAGCTTTTCCGCTTTTGTGCATACCCACAGTGAAAAAGACTCTGGGTTGGCAAATCTTAATTAAGAATGCAAGTTTCTGCGTCAGCAAAAACAGTTCTGGACAATCAAGTTCTTTTCAACATCAGACACAATATTATTTTGTTTTTGAATTTTCCGAAAGTTTCCGAATTTTCGATTTGTTTGTTCTGAATGTTCTTCGGGAACAATGATTAAAAGTTCAACATGTTGTTTGTTTATGCTTCCTGCTGCACCTAAGGGAAAAGATAAGAGGAATGTATCCACGCAGATTTTGTCCACTGTGGAGTGCATTGATTCAAGAAAAAAAATTGTTGACCGTAACTAGACCAATTTCGGTATATAAAAATCAGCCTGAAACAAAAGACATCAACACGAGGCTAAAATAAAGAAGTTTTTTATGGATTATTCCCCAGAGTTTCGTTTTGATGTCTTTTGTTCAGGCTGAATTTTAATATATCGAAATTGGTCTGTTGGTCTCATTCTTTTCAAGAATTTCAGCGGTGCTTGGGTGAATATCGTGCACTAGAGATCAAGTTGTAGTCGGGCCCCAGTTGGAAAGGAAGCACTTGCCTCACAAAAGAACATATCCTTGACTTGACGAAGTTTGTACTCAATAACAATTTCTTCTCTTACGAAAAGAAAATATCACCAGATCTTCGGGGTCGCCTGTGAGCGTTGTCCTTGCTTACTTGGTAACGGAGCATGTCGGGAATTTCAGACCCTATCTAAGCTGGTGGCTGCGTTATGTTGACTATTCAAATGTATACATCAAGTCAGCGGAAGTTAAAAACTTCTACCGTCATCTTAATACAGTTAACCCCCAAATCCAGTTCATAGTTATACACGCCAAGCATAAGAACGGTAAGCCAACAATCGCGTTCCTGGATTCCAGCGTACACCTCTATATCCAGTGCCATCCTCGAGGTGCAAGTCTACCAAAAGACCTCTCATACAAACGAGTAGTTGGCGTTCACTGAGTTCGCATCATCCCTCGCAACAAAAAAGATCTGTCGTCAACACATTGATGAAACGTGCAGACACCAACGCTTAAAACAGAAAAAAAAAACGAAGAAGAACTTGCAGAACAATAGATACCCAGAAAAATTCATCGATAAAGCTGTTATAACAAAAGGCCACAAGCGCCGACTCAAAGAAACAAGAACCGGTTCTTCTGGTCTCGTGTCTCGTTGTGATGCCATACATATAGGGTCAAACGAGCACTTCGAAGCCTGTGTTTAAGCCATTACGGACGCTGTTGTCTATTATGAAAAAGCCAAAGGACCGTCCATTGCAGGACAGGGTCACAGTATTTGTATACAAGGTTATGCGCAAGGTGTCTGAATGTATTTTTGCGTACATTGAAGAAACAAAGCGATGCCGAGCTTCAAAATCTGTTGCGCACAACCCCGCACGTGCGGCCAGCAAATACTCAGCTATTGCGTAACGCGTCGAAAACACTTTGCATGATATTCACACACGCAGCACTGAAACATATGCCATTTATGCGAGCATACATTCCTCTTCTCCGGTCGTTTGGGTGCAGTAAGAAGCGCAAACAAACAACGACCTTGAATTTTCAATAGTTGTCCCTTGAAGAAGATTCAGAGTAAACGAATCGAAAAATTGAAAACTTTTATAAAACTTCTACGCTTTTAACAAGTTTTTTAAAATACTTTAATTAGAATTGTAACTGGGTGAAATTGTAAATCCGCAAACGCACCCAATAAAAATGGCCAAAAATTGTAAAGTGTAAGGTTTTGTTTGTTTGTTTTGTTTTGTTGGTTTTATTCGAGAATCTTACAAATACAATCGAGTAGGACAGAAAATATATAGTAAGATAACCAATGGGAAGAGGCACGAACGGGACTCGTGGTCCCATGCTGGGTACTGATAATTTCAGAGTAATAAATAACTAAACAAAAATTAAATTATCAGTTAAAACAAATAAAAATAAAAAGGTTTCATATGAAATATTACAGGGTATTTCGGTATGAAAGCTACGTGGACTGCCGACTGTTACAATCTAAGACCTTTATGTGTTCCACTCAGTTCAATTGCCATTATATAATAATAAGCAACTGTTTAGTCTGTTAACAGATATACACTCTAGGTCTAAATCTCATCAATTTCTTTTTGTCAAAAAGCATAAGCATCTAGACTTACAATGGTTGAGGCTCTGCCATTGTTTAGTAAACCTCTTCATCGTGCATTGGTGCTTAATTAATTGGTTATGTTGGTGGTTGGCTCAGTACTAGCAAGAACAATGAAATAATCTGGAAATGACACTGCATAGTGTTAAGTTTGAGGAGCAAAGAAACGAATGCAAATCAATTTTGACTCGACCTGAGGGTATCCTCCAAATTCAAACGAAAATTAAAAACATTTCTACCAATATAGCTACAATATTGTGCGAGCTCTGACCACTTATATCAACGCTGCTCGTGATACATCCCATTGCTATATGATATATATAAAGCATATTTCTATTACTTGTACTGTCAAAGCTTTTTTTTTACATTTTTAGATAAATGTTCATGTATGAATCAAGTAGAAAATTGAAGAGGTGTCAGAATACTTGAATCGATACTGCTAATAATAACCTACCATTTGATCCGTTTTTTATCGTTCGTGCTAGGACTTTTAATTTCCACTTGGCGTCTCTCTCTGCCTGTACAACTATTGAGAAAACAAATCATACTAAAATCAGTCGATTAAAATACTTGTCGACAGGTAGGCGAACTTGCAGTAGCTAAAGGTAAGTTCTCTCACGCAATCACGTGCATAGTGAGAATGTTTTCTCTTACAGCGTCGTATTCGTTTTACAGTAATAAAATTACTAAATTATTAGCAATTTTTCTTTTTAAAATATTGCTTAATCAGATTTACTGTTGATGGTAGGGTAAAATGTTATTATTCCAATGTATCACCAAACCCAATATTTTAAACTTATAAGAAAAACATGAATCGAAAGATGTTGCACTAGTGGCTGACGTGCATTTTGGCTTTTTGCTCAGACAAAATGTGTTTGACATTACTTCAGTATATTAGTTATAAACGCCATTCGATTTTTCTACGGATACTTGAATTATAATGTCTTGTAGCCAGTCGCTGTGTTGAAACCTGAATCCTAAGTATAAACTTAACATTACCATTCTGATGTTATTTTTTTAGAAACAAAGCCTCAAGTCAAAGGAAGTTTTTGTTCTCATTACGACTCGCAAAAGTAATAAAATAAAACCTAGTGCAAACTCTTCAGTTGTCAGTTTTTTTTAAAGCTTTGTACCTTTTTGAAACTTTCGTACCGAATTTAACGTAGCACAAGAATGTCTTTCTAAATCATTATATCAGATACAGGAACAAGAAACATTAAAAAACGTTACCTCGTATATTCATTAAGGCAAAAATGATGGTTAATACCATCAAAAGATTCGTCGAGATAGATATACCCATTTTCCCTGCAGGTTTTGCTGTCAAACTTGATACGTTAGCGTTCTTTTGACAATCGATTTAGTGCCACTACTTCTCCAAAAATATTGTGTTTGAAACTGAAACGATCACCAAAAGCAATACAAGACGAAGAGGCGCTTGAACTATATCGTTTGAATAGTACCTATAATTTGCATAATGAGTAGAATAGTGCTGACAATTCAGAAGTTGGAATACAGCAGATATCCGTGCACTTGACAAGACAGAAGCAACAAAAGACATTAATTTACGTTGGTAGAAAGTATCAGCACCTCGATTGTCAGGACGGAAGTAGCTGCTTTGAAGAGAATATAATATCAGTACACTCGCATCAAACAAAAGGGGGCTTGGCCATCCTTCCGCGAGTCACTTCCGGTGGAAACACGTTAGCGCGCACGACGCCGGCTTTGAAACAATCGTAGCGTGAGGATTTTATTGGAAACTGGGTCGTTTTATGGCGAAACTTATAATATAACTGTTACAACTTATTTTATTGTATTCAGGACAATTCTTTTAAACAATTTATAGAAAAAAGCTTACAATTATGTGCATTTACGTGTTGAGACGATGAATGCGGATAAATTCCTCATCGCCTGAAGGCCAACATAGAGGCGACACTAAGCAATCAGCTGTTGAAGGAGGGAAATAACCACAGTACCAGACTGCAGCTTTTTTACCGCAACTTAACATAGCTATCTCAGTGTTTAGAGTTTTACTTATATAAATGTATTGCTTTTAAATCTAACACATTAAATGTTAATTTTAAAAGTATTTAACAATTTGTAGCGGCTTGATTGGTTAGTTTCCCCAAAAAGTTTTAAACAGAATATTCCTCACTAACAGCTTTACTTTTTCTTCCTTTGATGCGTTATTATCCATACTAGTAATGACCAGACGTTAAGTGTAGGAGGATTGATGAAAAACATTGCACAACGCGAAAACTTTTGAGCATGAAAGACCACACGAGATTGTAAAAAGGAGAAACACTCGAACTAAAAGACCCTCGGTCTATAACTACTGTAACAAATGGCCCGTTCCTAATAAAAGACTTGACTCACTGTAAGTTGTGATATATGTATTACCTATATACTTAATTTCATCAACATTTTCTGTTTTGATATTATTATTATTATTATTTATGTATTGAATTGTTTGCTTGCTTATTTATCTATTTGCCTATTTTACAAGATTTTTTTTCTCTTTTGTTTTGTTCTTTTTCTCTATATCTTTAATTTAACTGTACACTAGTCTGTCGTTTTAGAAAATTTCGTCTTTGAATACATTAACTGAATGCATTTGAGAAAAGTCCATTCAGCATTTTTCAATTGAAATCAAAGAACAAAATAACTTCACACAAGTCAACATGAAACATAATCGAGACTTTCTTATTCCAGTTCATTATTTGTTCATTGAACTTGTTTTCACTGGGCCCAGCGGCTGGGGCGGATCCAAGATTAAGTGAGAGGGGGTTCGGATAAATATCCGCCGAGCAAAGGTGGACCATTCTAGGGGGATTTAAAATATAGGTCCTCGGTAAGGTGATTTTCGAACGTTTTGAGGGGTAATTGTGAGCGTTAACTACCTTTAAAACACATCAGTTCTACTGTTTTTTTTGTTTTTTCCTTAACTTGACTTTTTTTTAAAAAAGAAAAAGTATGCTCAAAAATATGCGTTTACTTCACTTTAGGGGGTTCGACCGAGCCACCCGAATCACCCCTAGATCCGCCCCAGCAGCGGGATAGAAATGAGGGAATGGGGGCAAAGACAAGAACTGGTAAAAAGACATAAAAGGAACCGGATAGACAAATAAGTTACAAGCGGTAGTGTTCTTTTGCTAAATGACGAGTGACAGACAGATTAACTTGCAGCGAACAAGTTATTATTCAAGACTGCTATATGCAGTAACTAAATTTCAGCATACTTGGTCTGTGCGTTTAATCAATTTGATGAAGCCACGTTTTTCTCGACAAACATATCCTGCTGCCCCCATATCCATACGTACTCCACCGGAGAAATCGCTTCGTAGGCGTACTTTTTCTTTATGACTGGATCGGAGAGTCCGGAGAGGTGCGAGGAGGGGTTAGGAAATTGGTAGAATTACGCTAACACTAAACACTGATACACAATTGTTTATAGATGGCCGTGTATCAAATAATACATTTGGGAGTGAACTGAAGTGCGATAGATGAACGCGGATCTATAAAGGTTGATATGGTATGTTTTTCGCCGTTAGTTTTCGTGTAAAGCTGACGCTTTGAGTGTTAGCTCTTCGTCAGAGGAGATTGAGGGATTGTTAAGACGTTAGTGTGTATAATATTCGGATGGGTAACATCAGCCAACAAGTAAGCCATGTTAACCAGGTAGTCAATCATCTTTTTTCCATCGCCCCGCATTAGTACAGTTGTACAAACTGTGTTAGATCTTCACATTGTGTTCTTATTAAGTTCTTTATTTTATTCGTATTATTCCAAATGCAATCGTTACCGAAAAAAAACTCTTTCCTACAAAATGTTCTACCGATAGCTTACTTCCTTTATGCTGAAACGCAACACAAATTGCTCGAGATCATATTTATGTTTGTTTTCAAAAATGTTTCTTATTGGTGGCGTTATATGAACATAATAATTTAAAACGATATCATTGGAATGAGACAACTTTTTGTTTGTTTTTGTTTAGAAGACGGATGCCTAAAGCGTAAGCGCTGATTCCGTAATAAAGCGGTTATCAAACACCGACCGAATGTCTCAGAGGCAGATGATTATTGTTGCTGTTGGACTATATAGTTAACAAAAAGTAATCTCGCTTACCCATGAAGAAGAAAAGTTATAGAAAATATAACAAGCCATAAGAACTAAATATTTGAATGCTTGCTCTCCGGCTGTCGCGTCTGGTCGACACGCCTAAGCGAACTCGTTCTAGCAGTTTGGAAAGGGCAACGAACGCGCGTGTGTTTCTTCCTGTCGGCATAATCTTTAAAATTCTTGCGCTCATAACGGCCGGAACGAGAGGGCTTAATTAGCGGCCATAATTAATTTGCATTTGATCTATAAGCACGGTCACTCAGGCCATAGTTATTAGTAGACGCACTCCCTTTGAGAGTAGCCAGATAGGATAAATGGAAGGGTTTTTACTGAGTATGACATACTAAGTTAGTTTAGAAGGGAAAGGTTCAAGCGCCAAAGACTTGGGGTGAACACCCGTGAGGTATTGCCTTTGTTTTTGTTTTAATTTGTGAGTCAGATAAATCTTTGGCAAACCAGGAAAAACACAAGTTACGCCAGTTACTTTTTTGACTGATTTCTTTCGTACGCGGTGACGAACAACTGAGTTAAATGTATAATTTCAGTGATTTTCTCTTGTAACCTTACTTCATAACCTCTTGAGGACGGGTGTCTGTGTGTGTGCGTGTGTGTGTGTGTGTGTGTGTGTGTGTGTGTGTCTTTGTGTGTTTCTGTGTCTGTGTTTGTGTCTGTGTACGTGCTTCTGTGTATTCCGCGGTATGTCTCTTTGTGCCGTATAACCAAGTTTCTTTTTGTTTGAACACAAGCTATTGAACAGGAACTTTATTAAACTTTACTTTATCCACACAAGCAAATCCAAACACTTAACAAAAAATTACAAAAGTATTTTTTGCTCATGATTTCTAGCCAAAAAATGTTGTAGTACATGTAGTAAAACGATTTAATTAATAGTGTCTTGGACAAGGTTTAATAATTGTTCGTACATGGAATTCTTATGTACGTGTTTAGTGTGACTACGTATGTGTGTGGAACAAAAATTATTACAGCTAATATTGTCAGTTCTTGTTCCTCAAAAAGGCGGTTTTACTGCACGTTTGACTAATGTTTTCAGTGTCAAAGATAATATATTTCTAACAACTGAGCATTCTTTTTACGTTTCTTGAAGAAATGAAAAAAATAAAAAAATGGTGTTCTAGCTACTGAACCAGTTATAAAAACCTATAAAATGGAAATTCGTTTAGCTTGTCTTGAAGCGTAGAAATGATGGGTGTCATTCGTTTTAACTTTTGAAACAATTTATTAAAGCCAATGAAACAGCTGACAAAAGGCCATAAAGTTTGCCCATCTCGACAAATCCTCGGATGTATAATTCGTCTAACTTTTGAAACTGTTAACGAAACACATTGAATAACTAATTATTTTCCTTGACTCACAGAACAGATGTCCTTAGAAGGATTTCAATGAACCAGTTGTCAAAACCAATAAAATGACCACCGATTTTCCTTG
>JAOBYE010710913.1:14444-25324 GCA_025403585.1 Parazoanthus swiftii
AAATCTGTCAACACTTCCTATATTTGCTGTTCAACAAAAAAAACCTGCGTAGTTACAAAAAGTAAAAGCATACTTTGATAGTGTGGATCCGAGCATTCCTGTACAGTGTGGGGCTCTTTCGGATGTTTTCTTGTGTTTTTTTTTACTTTAACTACTTTAACTATTCTGCCGAAGTTCAGAACCATTTTAGAGACTCAATTTGCAACAAAAAATTAATTGAAAACATATTTTCTTTGCACAATGTTTAGAGATGCATCCTATACAATTTTGAAACATTTTTTCATGACCGACGATGACTAACATTTTCAGCCGTGAGCTTTCTAGCTGTTACTTCAGTTACAAAAACAGTTTTAACATGTAGTTACGGGGCATCGACTCCCTTTTTGTCCTCATTTCAATCTCATTACTCTATGAAATAACTATACAGCCGTTTCAATTCTTTAATATTTTCGGGAGTGCAAGTTTCCTAAAGAATAGTTTCCTTCGAACTTTTTTCAAACCTCCTAAGAACATTTTTTCTTTGCCTTGATTGCGCATGTCTAGCCGTATTTTTAACCAACAGAGCTGCAGTTCAATTCATGTACTTTCTAAGTTGTTTTAAAGTTTACTGCATCGATTAATATTTTGATTCAAGCATTGCTTTGCCAACCCAGCTTAAAAATCGCGAAATAAAAAGAGCGCTGTTGATTCCTTTCCTTTTAGTCCTGGTGTTCTGCTTATTTGGCACCCACCCCACCCCTCACATTATCATTTTGGTTCGAATCTGATAAAAATTCATAAGCTTCCGCTATTCTTTGATGTAAATTTTAAAGCCCTTTCCCGTCACGTGTTCTGATGCCATAGTTAAATTAGGAGGTGTAAGCCCTTTAAATTATCGATTTGTATTTCGAACTTAAAATAGCAACATTTTCACCCTATAAATTGTAGCGAAACATATTTGTTCGTCTTAAAAAGGAAAACATTCCTGCACATGGACAACACTATCGGCAACTGACTGCACATTTCAACGCTTTGAAGTCTGGTTCAATGAAAGCAGGACAAAACACATGGAATATCAACTCCTTTCCAGTTACTAAAGGCGCCTAACGATTGCATGTCAAAGGTCAACGGTAAACAATCAATATATAAGAATGTGTTTTGGCCCGTTTCGTTGGCATAAAAAAGACACGCTTTGCCGCAGACCAACCTCTATTGTCCCCAAATGCTATATTTAATTTGCTCTGGAGTTTGACCACGCCGTCCAAATAATTCGGAATTCTTGAATCTTAGTTTCAAACTTCAACTCCAATTTCGTTTAGACGCGACAACAAAAACGATAAACACAACAGGATGTGCTTCGACGGGTCATGAAATGTTTAAAGTAAACACTTAACTGAAAAACAGCTTCTATTGTTCAAACTTTTGATGTTTATGTTCCATTACACTGTCACTACAACGATTTTTGGAATGAACACCGCCAAAGGTTTCGCCTAATTTCACTTTGGCGTGACCGTAGCAAGTAGAGTGAAACTGATCGATTTCCACGGAAAACAACGTAAACTCGATTACTGTTTGCTTGCGCAGTGGAACTCGCTTGAGTGGAGAGCAAGCAACTCCCAAATCGCGCTGCCTTTTATACTTGCTAACTTGGATCAGTCAGTCAGAACTGTTCTGCCAACCTGTGGTGCGACAAACTATTTTTCAGTCACTTACTTTTATCCGCTGGCGATGCTCTCAATATTTTTGACCACTTGAAATGTTTGAAAAAAGATGACTTTAGAATCTACTAGAGAACACACTATCGACCGAAATCGTTGAATACAATGGTGGGGTGCTGGCGTGTTGTGGCCTTATAGCCGACTCAGTTCAACCGCACATGTTCGATCTGCTATTACAATGAAACAAACTCGCCACCCGTGCAAGAGAACCAACCAGAAAGCAAATAAAAGGACAAAACTCTCCGCAAACAATACCAAGCTAAAGGTTTGTCTGTAAGATGGAGCTCTTTTTCCCGCGTTGTTGATGTATGTTCGTTAGGATAAAGGCGTGAGGAATCGAATGTCACGCACAACAAAACAATATCCAACACAAGTGCAAAAAGCCAAAATAAAGTGGGCATCTATTCTGAGGTATAACCTTGTCAAACGAGCAAGATATATGCTCATATTTTAACACTGAGTCCATGTTGTTCCGAACTTAGAGGTTTGCTAGGCCATGTGCTCCAATGTACTAGGACTAAGGTTTTGCAATTTATTAAAAAGGAAAACGCCAACCGTGGCCGCCATCGCTGATTAATGACCCGTGCCCATCTGAGCCGGAGGCGAGCGCACTCATTCGGTTCCTCTTCACGCTTCTTGATCGTGAACTCGTTTTACAGGCGAATGCACGTGTCTCTCTCCTTTTTGCCGAACACCGAATGATTTCAAGTGTTGCCCGGAAATAGATCGTTAGATTTGGGAGCATTCAAGAGTGATAATGATATCGTTAAACAAAGCGGAATGAGGGATTATCACCTGGTATTCCCACAACTGTTAAAGGCCATTTATCTTTTAGGTGGATGGTTAAATTAATAAATAGGTGACCCTCAAATCCTTTTTGCTGGTTAGATGGGAGTTAAAAAAAGATGATTTCATGAAACTGAGTCAGTACGTGTACACCTAAACTTTATAACTTTATCGCTGCGCACCTCAAACGGTCCGGCGCATTGCGCTCTTTTCTATCACAACTTATTGAATTTCGAGTCATAACAAATGCAGAAAAGAAATCATAAACATTATTAAATCTAGACCACATAGGGTGCTGTTATCGTTTTATGCAAAACAGTACAGTTTATCACGTTCTTTAAAGTTAACATTATTTAGTTTAAATGAAACCAGGGTCAAAAATAATGTTTCTTATGTTTTATGTGCGACTTAAAACAGCGAAGTAACATAATAACTCGTGTAATAACTATAAAATTGGAAGCTGGAAACGCATAATATATTTAAGGCTAAGCGTTAAGGAGATCGTTATCTCCACAGATGTGCATGTCAACATGCTACTACAACGTGGCTAAGAAGCATTAACTCAACAGCCTATCCAACCAAGTAGTTTTGCGTATGTCGAGCCACTTACGATTCACACAAGATGTAGCCAAAATTCCTTTGGATATTTGGCTGTTTTTAGAATGCGTTTGTGTAATTTAGTCGAACATTAGTAGCAAAAATCAAGCTTGTGCCACTTTCGAGCTACTTTGTTTGGCAGCTGATTGGGGCTTGTCTAGCAACCTGAATAAAACTAGAAAAGGGTCATGAGTTGCGCTCAGAACATCATTCCTGACCAATGATAACATTTGGGTAAATGAACCCAAATACCAAAGATGTGAGATGTTTCCACAGCAGAGCATAAAAATGTTTGACACATGGTGTGGATAAGAAACATTGATCTAACTGCATGTTAAGTCATCTTAAATGTGAAGGCTGAGGCACTTAATTATATCATAATTTTTTGTATTTTGTCCTCTTAGAATGATTCAAGAACGACAAGAGTCAGTTCAATTACTTGAACAAGAAATTGGCAAGAAAAGACAAAAGAAACTAAGAAGACGCAGTCCGCGATTAACTGGAGTCAGCAAACAACGAAAGTCAGCCAATGCACGGGAACGAAATCGCGTTCGTGTTGTAAACGATGCTTTTGATAAGTTGAGGCACTTGATCCCTCTCTTTCCAACTGAGAGAAGACCATCGAAAATAGAGACTATAAGACTTGCGTCAATGTACATCTCACTGCTTACAGAAATGAAAGAAAACTTGACTGAATGCGCCAAAACGACTGGGGAAGCATGCGATAATGGCGAAACTGCAGTTGGGATGAGAAAGTTGACATCAGATACTGGACAAACGCTTTCTTCTCAAAATCATGTTAGTCTCTAGAACGTGAAAAAAATGCATTTATCAGTTCTAGTAAAAAACAAAACTAGGAATTGATCAGTTTCGTGATATCTATTCCTTAATGGTAACTCAATAATCAGAAAAAGAAAAAGTAGATTGTAAAATGCTACACTTCAATGTGGTAGTTTAAGAAAGGATTTTCAGCGAACGTACCAAAGATTACGAAACTGAATTTTCTCTAGTTATTTTCAGAATCTTATTGAGATTTTATATTGGGAACATACGTAGAATCTCATTTTGCGAGCAATGTTCAGCTGTCACTGGGCGTTGCCGACACCGTTATTCGGGATTAACGATGTATGAAAATGTCTGTAATTGCATGCTGTGTAGTAGAGTTAAAGTACGCCAACAGCCCGGAGGTATCTTTTCCAGCTTGACAGGGGGTCTTTTCACAACACTGGCAAAACCTGCAAGGTTCTGTTAGTTCGTCTCAAATAATACAATGTAAAAAAGAGTGATACAAAACAACACTACTAAATTATTTTTATACACCCACACCTACCAGAGCCAGTCACGAACTTTGCTGTCGTAAATCATGTAAATTACTAATTATCTACCAGCTATTTGAGTATATTTGAACTAAGGTGCAAAAACTATTTCCGATGCAAAAACCTACATACTGGATAATTTTGTTTGTATTTAACACATTCTAAACACTGGCAACAAGAGAAAGTCTAATTTATAACAAACATGACTAATTTTGTGTTATTAGTTTGCCACGTTTTTGTTGGTAGTGTTTGTGGGGGCTTGTGTCACTTCCTCTTAAATCATCATTGCTTCATTGAGAACAGATTTCAACTTTGTTTCGCAAAGGCCGTGTCTGTGGAAACTAGGAAACTATGTACACTGGCTTACTACCAAAAATACCCATTTTTTTAGATAACGGCCCAGCAACAAGTTATTTTTTAACCCTTCACATAATTAGAATCGCTTAAATTCCTTCAGTGCGATGCAACTATAGCAACTTAGAGAGGGGAAATATAAGATTGGTGTGATCTTGAAAAATTGTGCCGGTTAATTTTAAAGAGCAAATTATTACCGGAGGGCATTTAAAAAGGTTTATGAGGATAAATTATAAATTGAGCTGGGATATGGCCAAGAGATACTGTCAAAACACATTCACATGTATCGTTGTGGCTCCCGCACATAGCAAGTCAGCCTTCAGATAGGTTCTTTTGGAGACTGTTTCGGCTTCTGCTGCTTCAGATAACTCGTTTGCCACCCTGTATTGTTTCATAACGTGCTGGAATGATTCACTGATAACTTAATTAAGCTTATTATCATAAAATGACAAATCTTTCTATCCAAACATGTCTGTGTTTTAAAGAGTCTTGAAGTGAACAGTTCAGTTTGCACACGATTCTCTTGTCAATCTGCTAAATGCTCTCGATCGTTGTGTTTGTCGACAGATTCAGCGTTCGTTGTGATAGGCTCAGCACATCTTAACTGTTGACTATATCGTCAAATTTAAAGGTAAAGTCTAAAGAAACCTACAATATGCTGCTGGTAGACTCCCTTATCAAGACACATCAATTAGGTTAATCATGTTTCATGAAACTAATTAGTATTAATTACGGCTTTTCGCGACAATTACTACTGATTCAAGGTTATTATGTCCAAAGCACAAACTCCATGTTAGATTGCCTTTTCTAAAAATCTAAAATCTAGTTTTCTAGATTTGTTAGGGATTTACACTTGCTTGAAACAGTACTACAGAATAAACCTCTTTCAAATCATTTTAAAGCTAAAGCTTAGAAGAGTAGCGATGTGCATGTAAATTTTATAGTATAAGTATCTTACTGCTGCAGTGTAAAGGTTATCAAACATAACCTGAACTCGATTAAATATCATATGAAATATTAAAGTAAGACATCGTATTTGAGGCAAGACAATAAAACAGTATGTAAATCAATAAAACTTGTAAAAGCTGTATCTTGCTTCCACCTAACTCCCTTCCTCAAGGCATTTTGTTAAATACTAAAATAGCGTACGAACTAGATTAAAGTCAAGTGGGACTTGATAGAGAAGAAAAATTCAAAAAGGGTTGTCGGTTCATCACTTGATATAAAACGGTTGGTTTAGAAACTCCGGCTTAGTAATTTTAGTTTTTGAAGGCATTCAAACTAACACTTCCGTTCATGTTCTAATCGTGTTATTGATGGTACTGATTAGAAACGATATGAGCAGCTTTTCTGTTCAAAACTGAGACCGCAATATGAAATACAAGCGACACTTTTGATTCAGTAGTGCGGTTCCCAAATCGTAGTATAATTATCGATCCTTCAATATGCAAACTTTAAAAAGTTCAACATGCACAGCAACTCTTTTAATGTTAAAAAAATAAAAACATTGATTTGCATTTTATCTGGTTCTTGAAAAGCCGGCGTAAAGATAAATTTGCCTTGCTGCGTGGAATTGCTAGCAAGCAGTAGATGATGTCAGCCTTTTTTAAAGTCTTCATCCTTGAATATTTATACAGAAGTACTCCATTTACTTTAAATTATGTTTGTGTGTCGATCAGTGTGATAAATATTTACACTCGTCGACAATCTTCAGTTAAAACTAAACCTGAAAGATACGGCACTAAACAACTGGACAAGAGACGTTTTTGTGGCAATTGAAACCAGGCTTTATTCAAATATCTAAGTATCGAAAGAAAATCACTACACTTCTTTAAAACGAAGTAACCGCCGAGTCCAAATGGACTAATATTTGAAATAGTTTAACATTCTGATACAGAATGGATAAAAACTTGTTATGATTACAAACTTAACAGGTGGCTAGAGCAAACATCCTAAATATTATCATCGGGAAAGAAGCTTTTCAAGCAGCACTAGAGTCGGGCCCGCCATGGGAGGCAAATCTCTTACTGCAGTGTTGAACACTTGTCTAAATATTCAAATAAATTGCGTAGAAAAATAGTATCTATCAAGTAGGATTAATGTACAAGTTGGTCCTTGTGGTTGATTAATGCAAATATATTAAAGTGGTGATGTAGTTAGTTAGAGCTCGGGAGCTAGGATGATAGGCTGCCATCAGGGTGTCGGCCTTCCTCACAAAAGAAAACGAGTGGAAAGTGGGTTGTGTTACCAGCTGCCGGAACGTCATGGAGTCAGCTCTCTTCAACAGGGACAGTTTAAGGGTGTAAAGTGCGCATCCAAGGCATCTTGACTATCTGAAACATAAACCAAACACAAAGTGAGCAAAGCTGAAGAAACAGCGGATAACTCTTTTTTATACTCTATATTGATAACAGTCAAAAGGAGAAATAAACTAATAGTGTTATTGTTAGCTGCAATTTATTTTTGAAGTATCGGAGAAGAGAAAATCGTGATAGACTTTTTAACTCTAAAATATAAATTTAACCGACTGACATTGCTTCCTTAGATTTGAACTACTAGTTGACAAAAGAAAGAAGCAAACTTAAAATTTAAATTTACCATTTAATATTTTACCTGCAAAGTCGACGATATCTTCGACGCTAATTGATTCCAACGAACTGTCATCGAACTCTCCATCTTCGGAGTTTACTGCAAAAACCGAAATTGGGGATTAAGAAACAATGAATCTCAGCAACAAAGGAATAGGGACACGCGAGGCCATACAAATCAAATTAAATATAATTATCTTCCACAATCTAATCGGCGGATTTACATGTTCTTACCGTCGAAGTCAAAAAGGTGTTGCCAGGTGTTGGCCAATAGATGTCTTTCGTCATTAAAACAGTCCTCTTCCTTGGCTACTTCACTCCCAGTTTCTGAAGATTCAAGAACCTCAGTTAAGAAGGAAATGTACGTGGCTGCCCTCCATATAGTCTCCGTTTTTGTTGGCTTTTTTTCGTGTGGTAGAAGTGGCAGTAAATTGCGCAAAGCGTCAATCTGCGAGTTTAAAATATGAACTCGTTTTCTTTCTCTCGCGTTTGCCACCCGTCGCTGCTTGCTGATTCCTGTAAGCCTTGGACCTCGACGTTTGATTTTCTTTTTGCCTTTCTTTTCATCGGCAGCTGAGTCGGATTTTTCTTCCTCGGCCAACATGAGGGCTTCGAGCTCGTCTTGCACGCTGCACATTTTCGACTTGCTCGTGTAGCTGTATATCAAATCTGCAGTAGCTGTAGGCAGTGGGGCTTTTTATAGGCATCCGAGTGGAGTCAATAAAAACAAACTTTAAACTATACATTGTCACGCTTCCACGGAGATATTATATCCATACAAAAGAGATGAAAAGGGGACCGTTCAGCATATGTTTATTAGTTTGAGAATATTTAAATAATTTCTTTTGTAAGCGGTATGAATAACATACATTCTCTGCCTTTGCTTGTTGCGTTTTCTGAAACAGATGAATTTCATAACTCCGCTTCTTTCACGTAAACCGATTTCTACGTTGTTTATTTTTCACCGGTAAAATTTACAGATCACTAAGCTTTGCCGAAGGCTATTAACGCTTGGGAAAAAGAAACCAGTAAATTCTTACAGACTCAAGTTTTCTTACTTTCGGTCAAGAGTATAAAAATGCTAAAATTTTCTGTTATTTTCTACAGATTAACAAACAAAGTTTACCCAAATCAGATCTTGTTGCTAAATATTTCCCTTGGATACTGAAAGAAATAAATCACTGATTAATAACGGTTGGTAAAGATGAAAATAGACTTGGCAGCTATCACAGCTTAACGTTTGACCTCTTATTTTGTCTGTTCGCGTCCAATACACTTCGATGTATGACACCTATAATTGTCATAGACTGTTACCACTTCGATTACTCTTGCGGTTTCTGGAAACATTGTTTAAAAACAAGCTTATGTTGTCTGGAACAGAGTTTGTAAAATAATTTAATTATTGCGGAAAGACTCATGTGTGTTCAAACGGAAAGGGTTTTGTTGATTGTCATCCAAATACATTTTACAATGATTTGTGAATACAGATCATCAAAATGCACTTCAATTGACACTGTAAAAAGGTGCATTTTAAGACGAAGGCCTTCCGTGAAGAGTTATTTTAGATTATATATAATGTACCACTCAGTTGTTGAGTTACCAGCTCCCTAGACCGACGGCATGTGAACACCGCGTTCTGCACCGTTTTTGTTCGACTAATTATATAACTTCCACAAGTGGTCTTAAATGTTTGGCAAAGTATGTACTTGTCATTTTCTCTCCAAAACCTGAGCTGATTTCAGTACCTCAGTTTGATTTAACAGCAAACTTGTAATTATCGGTAGAAAAGTCTAGCGGTTTCTTAATCCCACGCATTCTGCAGTTTAATAAACAATATGTCCGTCCCCTGTAGTGTCGTTCTGGCTAAGACCGTTGTTCTGGCCAAATTACTCGTTTGAGCGAAAAGACAAGTTGCGGAATCTAATGACTATTTGTCATTTTTAATTGAAGAGGACGCTGTACACCCTTTTTTGAAATGATTTGTTTTAAGCATTGGTTTCTAAACATTTCTGGGCTAATAATTTGAGCAAGATTAACAGATTTCAACTGTAGAAACTCAACTAATTTTGACCATCTGGATCAGCTAAGTGTGTGAAAAGACGGCCATCAATTGAAACATTTGACATCGGCAAGTTTCACCAGGGGCAGTTGTACTACTCTTGATAGTGTCCTTAAGCTTCTTGGTAAACTCCAACCAAGAAAGTTTAATCAGTCAATCTCACCGCCACGCAACTCACCCACTTTGATGCATGCCTGAAAGATTTGGAAAGAACAAGTGTATCGGAAGACAAACGAAACTATTTCGACAAAGGCTGCGGTCAGGTGACTGATCTAGTCGACCAACCGCCAGTGAGAACCATTCGCTATCCGTTTCCTGTCTCACTGCAATTTGCGGATTGTAAATGTGGCTTCTGAAAATAAAAACAGCGTTAAATCCAAGTCATTTACTGAATATTTAGAAGACTCGGGTATTTATCCGAGATCTGTTTGAACAGTGAACTGTCTGTTATTAAGGCTTATCAGTTCCCATCAGCGCCCGCATTTAGAAATTGCTGCCGCATTTACCCTTTTATTTTTTAAAACACAAAAAGTCCGTTTTCCTACACGCTTTGGATCAGAACCGAACCGAATGACTGCAGGTCGGATGCTGATCGCCATTTCCAACCACTAGTGTATGTTTTGAACACAATGTGAGCAAAAGTTCAAAGAAGAAAATGCCCGCTGATGTTAGTTAATGAAAAACTTTTTATGAGAAAGCTAAGTGCGACACACTTACCCAGGTTGGGCGGTAGCGATCATGAGTTCGAATTTCTACAGTGAGGAGACACGCTATTTAGATCCTTAAAGAGTTTTGCATTAGATACGAAATTTACAATTAACAAGTGAAAGTGTTTCAGAACGGGTATGAATTGTTCTTGGATCCTGTAGAAAGGCGAGCAACAGTGTCCCGTGTTCGATTACGTTTGCTAGTTTTGCATGAGGGGCGAACGTATAGAACATTCTGTTACAGCAGGTCAGCGAGATGTTACGACTGCGCGTTTATGACCGACACTTATCAGTAAAGGTTCGTGTGTGTGCTTCTCATTGAAGGTGGAAGCTATCAGTAAACGTTTGATTAAGCAAGGAACCTACCAGTTATGTGCTGGACCTACTAGTGAAGGCTTCAATTTGTGCCGGAACTATAAGTGAAAGTTCCATTATATATGCTGGACCTACTAGTGAAGGTTTGGTTTAGTGCTAGACCTACCAGTGAAGGTTCAGTTATATGCTGGACCTAGTAATAAAGGCTCAGTTATGTGCTGGACCTACTAGTGAAAGTTCGGTTATGTGCTGGACCTACCAGTGAAGATTCAGTTATGTGCTGGACCTACCAGTGAAGGTTCGGTTATGTGCTGGACCTACCAGTGAAAGTTCGGTTATGAGCTGGACCTACCAGTGAAGGTTCGGTTATGTGCTGGACCTACCAGTGAAAGTTCGGTTATGTGCTGGACCTACCAGTGAAGATTCAGTTATGTGCTGGACCTACCAGTGAAGGTTCGGTT
>JAOBYE010710914.1:0-11134 GCA_025403585.1 Parazoanthus swiftii
AGGTGTGAGCCTTCTAGGGGGGTCCAGGGGTATGCTCCCTGAAAATTTGTTTGTCTAAAAATGTGTTTCCTGGGTTTTAAATGCCATTTGAAACAAAATCAGAGTCTCTAACACTAGTAAAATATGAAAAGTTTTTCTCAAACTTATTTGGCAAAATTTTGCCGAGCTTGAAACATTTGCTGGGGAGAAACTGGAAGGGCATGGCCCCCCTTGCTAGGGCCCTTGGTGTGGTTAGATAAATACTCTGACACATTATATACACATACACATTATTTATAAAACCAAATTTTAGTCAATGAATGTTTCTGCGAAAACACAGACATTGTAGCAGTCCTGATAGGGTGGAAATTGCTTCCATTTCTTGACCTGGGCCAGTTATGGTTTTCACTGCAACTAACTCCAGACAGTGTTATCTCCAACTTTCGTTTTTCATTTTAAGTTATGACTTCTGCTTTGGGCTTCAAATTTTCTTTATTAAAAAATATGTGATCCTGGGGGTGCATTGCACCTATCACACCCCCTGCATACACAGGTTTACAACAGGTCTGTATGGAAATTATAAAGTTTTATGATTTTTTCTTAAAAATTACAAACTTATTCACAATCAGAGTAAGGAACATACTTCAAGTATATAATTGAAATAACACACAGCCGGAGCTAATCGTTCTATTAAGACATTTCTTACAATTAGTGGATAACTTAAGTGAAGTATCAAAGATATAATTGCATGTTTACAAAATGAAAAAAAAAACAAAGTTTGGATTGTAGCAATTCAACTACGTAAACACTTTTGGTTGTAAAATCCTACGACACAAAAACCTTCGCTACAGTAACGCATCACGGCCCATCAGTTATGATAAACTACACCAATATTTTGCTTTGGGTGGAGTTGGTCGGCCAACCGCAGTTTCGTATCAGCTCCGGCTTGTTCTTTGATGCAAGGCGTTAACACATTTACGATTTTGATTCTCCTATTGAGCGAAGTTAGGTATATTCCACAAATATGTATTATTGAAGGGATAGCACTAATAGTAATATCAATTCATTTAAAGAATCGCGAGTCAATTAAGTGGTAAAATGGTGACCAGATCAAGAAGCGAAGCAAGTGGACCAAAAGTTCGTTATTTTTCTTTCGCTATTATGATTGTATTAAACCAAAATCTGAATTCGTTCAGTCGGATTTCAAAGAAATTCTTATATTTTCTTGTGCCATTTTTTAAAATACTATACGGACAAATCAGGTAACTCACCTTTGGGCTGGTCGCGTCGAGGTCGAACATCAATGCATTTTGGTAAATACTTCGTATACGACCACACGGATTTTCCCGATAATCAGAAGCTTTCCATGAACTAAGTTCGGGTACAGAATAATGCAGGGATGAGGCAGAGATAGCAAACGCCTTCCCCGTATTTTAAACCGGAAGAAATATGTTTTTTTTTCAATTTTTAATTTACAATTGAATTTTTTTTCGCTCACTTCCAAACCTTCCGTTTTGCCTCCTCTATAAACTACGGCGAGCCTGAGATTGGTACTGGTAGGATCGATGTTGGAACACGCGATTTTTCCCCAGAGTTCTTCAAATCCTGTGTAGCTTTATAGGCTAAATCTGCAATCTTCTTTAATACTTGGAGACTCTCAACCTGTGCTATCTTTGTCAGGCGCGTAGCCAAGGGGGTGGGAGTTTGTTTTGGAATTAAAAATAAATGGACAACCTTAGCATGTGTTTTATAGCTATTAATCTGGTGTGCAATCACAACTACACTGTAGAAGCCGCACGAACACGACTCCAACACAGTGGAGAGGCTGGAGCTTGCCACGTTACCTCTGGAAAATTGAAGAGTAATTTTAAAACGACAGCTGAAATATATTTGCTACTTCAATGATTCTGTATATAGCATTTCACAGTGAAGAAAACATATCCGAAGTTGAGCGAGCAAATACATGTAAATGTTCTTTTTTGCTGTTGATCACTTAGAACTGTTCCTGTTACCGAATTTATCTGCCGAAACTCATCGAAATTCGTTATACGATGAGGAAACGTCGCGTTCATCTTTCAGTGCAGATTGCAACTCTCCCGCTTTACCGTTACCTCCCGGTTTGGGCGATTATTTCCGTTCTCCCGACTGTTTTCATCTCATAATCTCCCGTTTTCATATTTTCTTGGAAAAAAGAAACAAATGTGCTTTTCAAACGTTATTTTGTTTATAAGGACTTTTGAATCACTCAAAAATGCTTTCAATATACAGGAAACGTTGCTTTACCGAAGCAAAAGCTTCAAATTTCCGGTTCAACCCTATAGTACCGTAGCTAGCCAGCCCTAAAATTTATTACGAGGCCATTTAAAAGGGACATGTCATTACCACACTTTCCCTAAAACATGTTTACCAGATAGCAATACACAAAACAAACAAAAAATAAGTTACAGGGCAGCTGCCTTGTTTTGCCGTAGCCATATAAGGAACTTGGGCACCCTGGGAGTCTCCGAATTTTGTCGCCTCCAGGGACTGGAATCTCTGTTTTTGGGTAGCATGACTCCCGCACACCAGCAGTAAAAATCTATCCTCAGGTGTAATCACTTCTAAAGACCTCTATACTGGCTTATGCTGCGCTTACTTAATCTATTCTGAACCCACTGTCACACATCTCCCATATTGTTTCCACTTCATCGTGTTGCATTTTTAAATGACTACTGTATATTCTCTTTCTCCACCATAGAAATGCACGAAATCCAGTCCAGGGGAATCCAAGGTCTGTCCCAAGTTTTCTCAAATTTTCCCCGGGGGAGAATGCCCCGGACCTCCCTAGAAATTTACACATCCACAGCCCATACGCATCCCCCTCCCCCACGAAAGATGGTTACGCGCCTGTTTGTAGTTGCGCTTTCCCTCAATGCTATCCTGTTACTCGTATTACTTTTCTTTATGTATAGCTTTGTTACTTGTGTTACACAAGTAACAATGCAACACAAGTAGAAAAGTTACACATCAGACAAAGTAAAATAAGTAACGTATTAACACAGGAAACGGTGTAACACAAATAGAAACGTTACACATCAGACAAAGTAAGACCAAGTAAAATAAGTAACGTAATTACACAGGTAACGGAGTAACACAAGCGAAATGGTTACACATCAGACAAAGTAGATAAGTAACGTAATAACACAGGTAACGGTGTAACACAAATAGAAACGTTACTCAATAGAGAAAGTAAGACAAGGTAAAACAAGTAACGTATAACACAGGTAACGGCATGACACAAGTGAATAGTTACACATCAGACAAAGTAAAATTAACGCAATAAGTAACGTAATACCAAAGGTAACTGCAACACAAATAGAAACGATACACATCAGACAAAGTAAAATAAGTAACGTAATAACACAGGTAACGGAGTAACACAAGAAGAAAAATTACACCCAGGCAAAGTATAAGAACGGGACCAACTTCAAACAACCGTTTAAAAGTGCAAGCGTTCGCATTTATTCGATTCGTTTTTAAGTAAACAAAGATGTAACTGTAACGTCCCTGGTTGGTCACGTTGCACTTGCTTGTAAAACTCTTAATAAAGCTAGTATCGTATTCTTCCGCAAATTTTCTACAATAAAATTACATTCAACTCTTAACACAATATAATTACATTCACTCTTAACGCTTTTAATGTTTGTTATAATTGTAAATAGCTTGCTGCCTTTTTTTGAATAAAAGTATAACTTATTTTTGAATAAAAAATACTGTAACTCAATTTTGAAGCTCATGTATGTGAATGACCTATACTGCTAGTTTCGAGTGGGCCACAGATTTATCAGTAATTGTGTTAGCGTCAAGAAGCAAGATTGTTTCTTGTTTTCTCACTTTCTTACAAGCTAGTGATCACACGGGTCATACTCGTAACACCAAAACCCATAGTTCGTACAGAGTCTTGACTGCAAAGCTCCACGCTTTTTTCTTATATTCCAGACTCAAAATTAGGTAATCTTTTAGACAAAAGTATTAAAGACTGTTGCCATTTCACGCAAAAGAAATGAAAATAATGTTTACCCAAGAATGAGTGCGATTGAAAGTCAACAAAAATATTCCGATGCATTTTAACTTGTAAAAGTAATGTTCTTAAATATCCGTTTTATTCCATATACCGTAAAATCCCGATAATAAAGCCGGGGCTTATTTTAGGAAGGGGGGCTTCTACATGGAAGGCGTTTTCCGTTTTAAAAGTTGGTTCCTAAACGCCCCAGGGCTTGTACACGATGGGGCTTATTATCGGAATTTTACGGTAAACGTTGATAAGAATTCCTCCACCACAGTTAGAACCACCACTACATCAGATCAACTGATGTCTCAGCATGCCTGAAGTGATAAATTGTTTATCTTCATCTGCTCTTCTTCATCTCTAGCAGAGCTCCATTCCCATTTTGAAGGACCTCATCGCTTTCTTTCTCTGCCGCTTCAGATGAGTGATCTTCATCACTTCTTTCATCTTTAGCCACCTGCAAAAACCAAACAGACAAGACGACTATTGATGGGGGCCACAGGCAGCTGCCTAGGCACAGCTTTGCTCATTTTCTGTTTTCTATCTTGTGTGTGTAAAGTCTATTATTCGTCTATCTTGTTTTTCTAGTGGGAAAGGGTGCGAAAATAATGAACTGCACTCTATTGGGCTGGACCTATACTCTCAGAACGAGAGATCAGTGCTTTTAGATACAAAATAATATAAATAACCCAAACCTTTGTCAGTAATAAATCTAACCATACGTAAAGAAACATATAAAGACGTTTTGTTAGAACTCGTCAGCTATTTTTAAGATCCAGTGGGGTCTTTCGTTTTGAGATTAGGGGTTACCTGCTCTGTTGTGAAGTCGAACTAGTAACGGAATAACTTGAATAACGATTCTCACATAATTTCTTTTTAATTAGTAAGCCTTTGCTTTGCATTTCCCGTCATCGAATTTCCCGTACTCAAAAATTTAACCGTAATTTAAATTTTCCTGTTGATTTGACAAGTTTCAGAAAAGATTATCCAACAGTCAAACCAGGTAAACCGTAAACTCTCAACCAAAACCCTTCTCTAACATCCCCCCTTTAGCTTTCAAATTTGCATAAGCCCTCACCCCTCTTTTCAAAAATGAAAACTACGTATGAGTTCGAAGTACATGAAACAAGCAGTGTTTATGGACAGTGAACCCGACGAGCCGCTACTGTACGGCAGGACTTGTAATAACTTTGACATGAAAAGTTCCGTTTTCAGGCATTTGCGATTGCTTTTTGCTAATGCAAGTCTCTGTCAGTCTGGAACTTATCAGCTTAATAAGCCCCCCGCTAATAAGCCCCACTTTAACAAGCCCCCACTCCCTTTTTCTAATAAGCCTTCCCCTTCAGAAGACCCGATATTAAATAAGCTCTCTGAAGGCTTAATGGAGAATTAGAAATTACGTTGTAAATATAGAAAGTACGAAGTTGTAACTCATACCTTTCCAACCACTGTGAACTGATACACCATCTTTGCGATCAGGAAGCCCCAAAATATATGCAGACCCTAGATTTGAATAATTAATCTCATAAACGATCCCCGAAGCACAGTACTTAGTTCTCCAAACTTTTGAGGTATAACATTCAAGTAAATATACATCAATAACATATCTTACTCAAAATAGTTACGAAGACCGCGGTAAACTTAGTGTTAACGACTGGTTCAGTGAGTAACACATTAAATTTCATCCTTTTCAATCTCTGAAAAGCTATGTAAACGAAGTGTTGCTTCATCTCCTTACCCAGTTGTATCCATTCCGTAAAATTCCGAAACAAGCCTCCCGTAACGTAAAATTCCTAGAACAAGCCTTCCATTCCATGCTAGATTAATTACAGACACCAGAAAATATGATCACATTTCGTTAACTCTCTGTGAACTGCACTGGCTGCCTGTGCACTATAGAATTCATTTTAAACTTTAATTTTAACTTTTAAAGGCTATCAATGGTATGACGCCTGGTTATTTAAGTAATTTAGTCAGCGTCAGATCACTTACTGAATATTCTCTGCGTTCAAATAACACTATACTTTTAGATCGCCCTAGCGGAGAGGGGGGCCGGGGGGTGTGTGGAATAGCCTTCAGGCAGAACTCTGCGAGCTCAAGTCGCTTGATTTATTTAAGAAAACATATCTTTTTAAACTAGCGTTTTAGGTAGTTTTATCAACGTAAGAGTACAGATTTATGCATATATTTAAATTTTAGATTGCATCGATAGGAACTAGGATTTAACCTTCGTGTCAATGTAAAGCGCTTTTGATCATATATATGTTAAAAGGCGCTATAACAAGTGAACAAATCATCATCATTATTATTAATATTATTATTATTATTATTGTTATTATTATTATTACTATTATTATTACTATTATTATTATTATTATTAGCCTGGGCTTGAATTTGAATTGGGGCCTGGGTTCGGGAGGGGGTGTATTACAGTACATCTTAAAGTCGAGGTTGAGAGAAGTATGTACTTTTGTTGTGTTCCCTTCATGTAGCAGCTCCTCTCACAACTAAGTATTACACGATTTTGTTATCGTACTGTACGAACGAGATTGAAGTTTATAAGCCTTACCTGCAGCGTTGTCAACACTGTAAAATCTATGTAAAAACGCCAGTACTCCCCCACAATACTTGGGTTTAAGACAAAGTGGGCATGAAGGACCCTGCAAACCAGAAGAAAAATGTATTGTTTATTTTCCCACAAAGCGCATGGTATATACGTCAAAGAGGATGAAATATTTACAGATCTACAGTTATATGATTTATTTAAAAAAGACAAGGAATGTATACCAAGCACGTTCTGGTTGGCCAATTGTTAGTGTTCACTTTGAAACATAAAGCTATTTAAAGATACTCATTTCAATTCCTATCTTATAAGAACCTTAATTGTACAGTTGCATTTAAAATAAAAGTGAATGTTGAATATAAATAAAACAGACTCCAGCTACACGTCGGCTCCAGGCTTGTTCATAACTTTTCCAATTTTCAAGTTTCTTACTTGCTAATGACGTAAAAATATAAAAAATTCTTAAAAATACGATGAATAGTTTGAGTGGTTATTTGGACAGGTCAAATTTTGTGGTCGTTTTCTGTATTTTATGTCTGATGCCACAACGTTGGCGTAATGACAAATTAGGAATTGAAAAATGCCCCTCAATTATTTGTATTATTACACAGTTGTATCAAACTGAAACTGCTTCATTTATTAAAAAGAGTGTTTTTTTTTTATCAATTTGCTTGGTCGTTCATACAGTGTTGGAAGGGGCCGGACATATGACCGCGGGGCACTTGATTTAAGAAATTTCTTCCAGGGCTAGTAGTTTGACATATTTTTAAAGTCCAATGCCCGAGAGTTGCCCCCCCCCCTCCCCCCCGCCGGTGAGGTGGTTTGGCTTTGACCTGCGCAAAACCTAAGCGAAACACAGTTACTCAATAATGCTACTCCCTGATCGGTGAACTGATTTAGCGACGCCCTAGAGTCAATAAATGCCACACATGAGGGAAAAATTCTAATAAAATTTATAAATGGCCTTTCATGTTTGAAAAAGCATTTCACCACTCAACAGCGTCACGTTTATTTTAAACATCGAGCCCCAGAGCCATCATTTATTCGTGTCAAAGAAAAATGGAGAAACTTGAACTGAAAAGCTGTTTGCCAAATACTAAAAATGACGTTTTAAATGAGATTTAATGAGAAAGAAATAATCTCCGTATCAAGAGGTTTTGAAATTAAATGGGCACTGCAGCAGTAATAGAACAGTTAAAGAATATCTTACCAGAAAGGAAAGTACAGCAGTCTTGTAAGATAGAAAGTGACTGTGAAGATTACAAACACTGCATCACACAACTTCTGTATTTTGGCATAGTTGAGAACTTTTGCTAGCTGTAATTTGGAAAAAGAAGAGATGTTAGCATTGACTAGAAAAGGTACCGGGGCGTTAAAATTTATAATTATTTGTTTTTGTTTCATTTCTGAGAACTGCGTAATAAATATGTTAGTGTTTGATCAATTAATCATAATAACGAATTATATAACGTTTTTACAGTACGGATACTCTGATTGGCTGGAAATGTTGTGACGTAGGATACCGTGTGTTTATCAAAGTTGATTATGTTGCTTAAGCTAGAAATATAAAATGTGTTTTTATACCAAACAATGTCCATCCTGTTTGCTTGTTTGCTAAATATAAACCTTTTTTTTTCAAAAATAATACTTGCTTTGGTGGCCTTACTTGTTATAAACCACTGATTTATGGCGCAATCTTGCACAAAATTATGTGTTTTTGCATGGATAAAAACATTGCGTACCTAACTTTAGCTGCTCAAGTCGAGATTTTATCCAATAAAAACAAAAAACATGTTGCCGTTTTGGAAGTGTCTTCAGATATAAGCCTTGCTGCCGTACAATGACAATGTGCAAAAAACACAAACATATATCTCCTAAAATAAACAATGGATCATTTTTATAATTAAAAGAAATTAAAAACATCACCTCCAAAAACACGTCTGATATGTCGTGAACCAACATGATTACTGCTCCAATTCGAATATATCCAACCATATAGGAAACGGAAATCATAAACATTGTTACAAAATGATGTAACATCATTTGCCAGAAATCCTGCAACAAAAAAGCATATAGTTTTATTACTTGACAAAACTTAAGATTGCAGACGCCGGCCAAGGCGCGAGCCTTCTAGGGAGGTCCGGGGGATATGCTCGCCCGCGAAATTCTGAAAATTCGTTTGTCTGAAAATGTGTTTCCTGGGCCCGGTTGTTCGAAAGTGGGTTAGCGCTAACCCAGGGTTAAAACCTTAACCCGCGATTGGGTTTACCTCCTTAAAGGTTGATTTGGGTTGTCATTTCGGGTTTAGGTAATGGGTTTCCTGGGAGTGTTCTTCAATAATTTTTTGGAAAGACCGGGCGTGTTTCTAGATGAAAGAATTTTGTTTGAAGTTTCGCCTAACCCTGGGTTGAACTTAACCAACTTTCGAACAACCGGGCCCTGGGTCTTAAACGCCATTCGAAACAAAATCAGAGTCATCTAAGACTAGCAAAGTATTTCCCGTCTTTCTCAGACTGGGACAATTTGTTGAACGTAACACATTTTTTATCACATTGACTATATTATTTATTCCTTTGGAATCAGTTACAAAGCATAAAGTGAAGATCAACCGAAAACAGCAAACGCCAGTAGCATATAAATTCGGCTTTGGGTGTTACGCAATTGTACCGTACAGTGTATGCTCACACTGCATTTCTGGTTTTGTCAATAGAACACATACAGGTCAAAACCGCTTCCCTTGAACTGCAAAGCGGGAATCTCCGGAATCTTTGGGTATCTCGAAACTATCCTGCACAAAATATTTACCCCCAAAATACCCATGCAATTACTTACGAAACTTAAATATCCGATTGGTTTTCAAATTTTCTGAAAATGTGGACAACTGACGGACAACTGGATGGACTGATGGACCAGTCGGTTACGCTGACAGGGTTGGTAACTACTGCTTTCCATGACGCAGTAGTGGCCACAAAAGTTGGGGAAAAAACTGGGGGGTACGCCCCCCCCCGGCACCTCCCCTTGCTTCAGCCCTGATGCTATTATGCACTTGTTCCAGAAGTAAAACTCAATAAAGTGCACATGCTTTCCATTCTAAGAGCAAGAAACTTGCCGTAATAAACAACATCGATAAAACCAAAACAAGCCAATTAGTTACCTGTTTGCAATCGTTACAGATTTATTCTGCGCTGATACTACTTGCAAAATAGTATTATAACAGACTTTTATTGAATTCAGGGAATTTCTCACACCTACCCGAAACTGATCTCTTTTGGGTGCAATTTAACAGAAACCCCATAGTAAATATCCTTAAAAATCACAGAAAAAAGCGCGCAGGACAAGTTTGGTTCAGTTTTCAAGCATGTGATTCATTACCTCAGCCATTGGCAGGCCTGAACAACATATACTTAAATGAAATAATTTATGGTTGATTATTGAATGTCTGTATTAGCAGTGGGAAGTGGCTCTGTAGACATTTATCATACACAATTAATACGTACAGGTTTGACAGTATAACATTTCATTGTGTCAGTTTGATTCCTTGCTCAAACCCTGAGTATATAAAAGGTAAAGTGACCTTATTTAATGAGGGTAACACATAACGGTTTTGAACCAACTGATAAACTTGTGGTCCTCGGTGCACAGTTTACCCCCATCCTCTGTCAGTGCTCCGTTTTACAGGTATTTAAAGCTAGAGCTACATGGAGCAGAAGAAAGTCGAAACAGACATTGGAGTCACCGAGGATTGAACCAGGGACCTCCATCTCCAAAGGCCGCGCACTAACCAACTGAGCTACGCCTGCTTCTAATTTAGAGCCAAACATACCACATGGGTGTAACCGGGCAGCCTTACATATGGAGGAAGCATCAAGTCTTGTACACGTCTATCAAACGCTTATCTCTAAAGAAGAGGGTGCAGGCAAAGGGGAGGGGACTTGAACTGAAACTCTAAAAACTTCTCAAACACTGAGATTGAAGCAAAACAAAGACTTGTAGAATTTATAGAATTTTTTTAGTTTTTATAACTTACAGTGTTACGTTTTTACGGAAGGCAAGGGGACATGGTGTATAATCAAGTCTTGAAAATAAACAACACATCAAATCCTTCACCCATCCACCCCCTGCCACCTCCTCTGGGTCTTTAAGTTTAAATTAGTAAATTTGCATGACTACAGTGAACCCCAAAATAATCCTAGTTTCAGTTCTGTCAGCTAGACACAGCCAGAAAAAATTACCTTTTTCTTCTCTTCCACAAACTGAAGTACTGTCATGGATATGTAGCAAGCCATTTCCAGCAGATAGTAGAAAAACAAATCATCTGTCAAAACATGCTGTGCAAAATCGAAGATAATGTTTTAGAATATATTTAAAATGCAAATATGACTGTGACAGAATTTTTATTTCACTTATAAAACATAAAATTGAGATAGAGAATATAACTATTACTGCACATGGCAGTGCAAATAGTTAAGTTTTTATAAAACCTACAATAACAAGTTAAATCGTACTAAAGAGGCTGCCAAAAAGTTGTATTTTCAGAATCAATT
>JAOBYE010710925.1:0-11134 GCA_025403585.1 Parazoanthus swiftii
AGGATAGACAGAGGAAGAAAAAAAGTGTTTACCCTGAACTAAGTTAAGCTCTGTAAATATTCGGGCGATTTTTATGGAAGTTAACATCGTCTGAAAGGTTTATAAGTTTTTACGTAAATTTGATTTTGTTACTATTCCTTTACGGATGAATAATCTGGCTTTATTCTTTTTTGAATTTCTTCTAGATAATAATCGACTTACCTAAGATTACTGTTGATATACTTGATATGGCTGGAGTACCGCCATTTCTTGGTGGATAAGACGCTACACATGTGTGAGTGGGAATCGTACATACAGTCGTTCGAGAAAGTGGCGAGCCGTTCTTCTGGCATTGGTTATTTATTGTTACTGAAGGGATTCTAGATACAATAAGTCCATGAGGTTTTTTCACCAAAGTTGCGTTACTAGTTACATCGATGGATGCACGATGCCATTTCACTTCAGGTTCAGGCTGTCCCCGTGCCCAACATTCCAATGCAACATTTACATTGCCGTCAATAGAGTTGGCAGTTTTGTTTGCTAGGGTAGTCACAAGAGGAGAATTGCCTGAAACTAGTAGAAAGAAACAGTTAAAAAGAGCAGATAATTATTCTAAACAAAGTTGTAAAGAGATTGCAAACTACAAAGATATAGCCAAATTCTCGACGGAGATTAATGATAACAAAAAATTGTTTTTTTTTCTTGTTTTTTTTTTGACAAAAAGGAAGTCGATTATTTGAATAAAAATAATTAAAAATTAAAAAAAAAATAGAAAAGAGTAGACGAAATTGGAAATATAAATGACAACGTTTGTTGAACACCAATTCACTTACTCTTTTATTATTTCAATGAAATACAAAGAAATGTCGAAATTCTATGAAACTGTTGAGCTAAAGACTCGAAGAAGAATACTCATACAGGCGCTGCTCTGGTTCCTAACGTTATATTGTTTTAATTTATCCGCATCAAAGTTTCAAAGTTATATTTTCTTGTTGGTAATTAATTTTACTGTTTTCAGCCAATCAGGAATGTCGGGACGTTTTGTCTCTGTGTCTCTGTATAATTTTATCTTGAATACAATGTTGAAACTATTTCGAGCAAAGAAATGTCAAACAAAAATAATTTCAGGCAGTCCCCTCTACGTCTCTTGCTTCTTCCTAAAATTGCCTTTGTTTTGTATCTGATAGATCCGTGTTCTACCAGCCAAAGCGTAGCCTCGCTCTCTTGTGGAAGTGAAAATTTACAGAAAGGCTGCAACTGTAGTTTAATCTCTAGTATAAACACTAAATAGTTACAATAGTTGCGGTGTAACAGTTGTATAGTTTTGGTGATTTGAAATCCTACCGTTGCTGCAACCATAGAGGTCAAATCTGAAACAAGGCTTTCCATTCCAGGCTTGCGGATAAATACGAACGTAACGAGCAGCAAAAGGGTAATGAAACCAAACGGCTCTCACAGAGTTTTGGTCTTTGGCCGTTGCAAATATCTACGAAGAAAAAAAAAGGTTAAGTTGCATTGTTCTTAAGCAAATGAAAGATCTTCGCAGTAAAGTACTCAACTTAAGCAGTTGAGAATAAGGCCTGAAAAAAATTTAGGCCTGAACGGGAATCGAACCCATGATCTCTGCGATACCGGTGCAGAGGTCAAATGTGATGAACTGGAAATTATACTGTGTACCTTCAATGGTGGTTGGCTGTCTGTGAAATTAATCCAGCTAATATTGTCGTATGAGAATGCAATGGAAAAATTCAAGGTCCAGTATTGCTCTTGAGGATTGCCTTGAGTAGCAATGCCTCTTAGTTTAGCAAAGTGTCCAAGATCAATCTGTAGGTGCTCCGCTTTTGACTGTGAGGAACTGCACCATGACGGCCCGCCTGCTTTATATAGTCGCCCATCTTGTGCTGTTCCTGAGGACGCTGTTAGTTGTGAGTCCTTTAAATTACTGTTTTCTACTCCAAGAGTTGATGCACAAGCTATACAAGGAAACGAAATAAGATTTTACATTCATCAATTATAATAAGTCTTTTTAACAAAATAGGGGCTTGAGAAGCAGGGTTTCAACTGAACTCAATGAAGTAAGGTTTATATATGAATATCTGATGGTGGCGAATATTTAAACCTTTTGCGTATGAAAATTAACTTAAACCTATAAACGTATTGCCAATCACAAATGTAATATAAACTAAATCAAATCAAATCGATGGCAAATAAAAATTGTTGATCGTTAATGGGTGGTTGATATTGTTACAGGGAGTTTTGGCCGTCCAATGATTAAATGTGATCAAAAGTATGAAATACGCAAACATTGCTAGGAAACGACATCATAATGTGAAGAATACACCGTTACTTGCGATGCAAACGCAGATTCAACGACATTATCTCTTAAAACAAACAACCAGCATAGCAGAAAATGTACTTTACACAGTTAAGTTACTTGACTTAATGCGTTGAAGTCATTGTCTGCTATTCACCAAGTAGCGAGAGCCGGTTTCAGTTTGACTTCTTTAAGGCAATGACAATGACAATGACAATGACAATGGTTTATTCGTGCATATTTTTACAAGAATGTAGTACAAAGAAAACATAGAAATATAGTTGAAATATTAATATCTAAATTAGTACTTTATGATAGCGACAATCAGCCATAATATTATGCACTGCCGACTGTAATAACTATAAGTTAAACTACACAGCCGGCAGATGCCAGTTTACATTTATTTTAGCAATTTTTAGCGCGATTTTTTCACTCTCGCTGTTACTTCCAAAAGTGCATGCAAAGTACCTGCGATTTCCGTGAATTTGAGTGCCAGGAAACTTGCAATGTTTGAACAACCTCGAAAATTGATGGAACTTCGCGGCGACAAATATTGCAATGGAAACCGCGATAAAAAATATGCAAAATTTGCTTGTGTAGACAGGCTTGTACAGCGCAAACACAAATTCACAACCATTAACTATGAATCAAACAAAAAGCAATTTTTTATGCCGATCACGTGATTTGTGACTGGTGACGCAGCTGTTTTTTGTTTTTTTGTTTTTGTTTTTTTTCAAAAAATTCTCCTTGCAATAGAGAAAAATAAAAAAACCAAAAATGGTTTCATTATATATGTGCATACATTATAATAACAGTGTCGTTATCTGACTAATAATATGTGAGGTATTATAATTTAGTAAGAGGTTTGTGGTGCCAGACTGTCAGATTGTTTAACAATTTTATTTTAGTATGTTCAACATTTATTGTGAAAAACATTTTTTTTACCAAGCTTTTTTTGGTATACTTATATCTAGTTTGCACTAGCTGTAAATGCTTTTTAAAGTTACGGAACAAACAAGTAAAATATGTCACAGCAACAGTAAGATTTATGCCGACGGAAAGTCGCTTTATTTTTTAGTACACGGATTGAATATGTATCAGAAAAACTCTACTTGTAACAACGTTTGGTTGTTACACAAATAAAATAATATTGTTGGACTCGATAAACGCTTAGAAAAATCAGAAAAATACGACAAAACGACATGATTGCGTCATACTTACGTAGCCACTCTGAAACACCTTATTATTTGTCTGTTTTTGACTGTGTACTTTATTCGTCTACAGCACAAGTAAGCAGTCCGTCATGTGTATCAATTGCTATACACGTCACATATCTCACTCGCGATCTACTTCTATTTTGACTACTCTATTTTCTTCTCCATCACGAAAACGGCGCAAAATGCAGTCCCGGGCAATCCACGTTTTCTCAAATTTTCCGGGGGAAGCATGCCTCGGACCCCTTTATAATACTGTACCTTTACTGCCCACAAGCACCATCCCACCCCCTCATCCCTTTCCCAACGAAACATCCTGGTTGCTGGCCTGGGTTTTTGAATTCTTTTAACCTCAAATTGCCTCATAATTGAGAAAGTAATTAACTACGTTTTATTACAAGCTATAACAATATTATAAAGTGACATATATTACAAATGGCATTTAAAACATTGATCAAATACATAGGAGTGATTGCGAATCTTTACCTACCTTGAATGATGCCAAAAAGTTCGATCTTCATAGTGGGGGTATTTACATATTTAATTGGTAGTATTCGAACAAACTTTGCTCGAACCACGTGCTGCAGCACATTTTTCTTCACTGAATTATGATCAGAGTTTCCCAAAAACACCTAGGTTATGAAGAGGCAAAAAAAATCAACTAAAATTAACTGAAAAATTATAGTTCTTATTCTATCCAGAAATTTAAGATGAAGATTTTAGTTTAAAAAGGCTTAATACTTAATATGTGAAATGTTCAAGGAATTAGTATCGGTCTTAACGCCAAATGATGCATTAACATTAGCTAGATGTCGTGACATTATTTCTTGGGGCAAATATCAGCGAATACAACAGGGAAAACATTGGCGGCAGATAAAGTTTTGCTAGGGAATTAGATTTTTTTCCATTTTTAATAATGCAATTTATCTCCTATTTGGAATTATTTTCTCTATTTCCTCTGCGGTTCATTTACCCAGCCCAGTATTTACTTTTCTTTACCTGAAATCGAGGCTTTTTAAGAGGGGAGGCTATTTCACAGTCCATTTTTGAGAGCGAGTTGGATCTTTAAAATGAAACATCGAAATTTACAAATCTAGTTACTATTTAGCAAAATGCGTTTCTTTTGCCAGGAACAAGCCTCACAGTAAGAATTCAGAAGATATTGCAACAAAAGCGGAATAAGTTGTCGAAAGTCTTCTTTTTTAGTGATCAAACAAAGTAATTTGTAACTCGCCACATTCAAGCTTTTTGACAGTTAAATAGATCCGCACTCGCAGACTTTAATACCACGTGGCCTTTGGACAGGAACGACAACTATATGTTGAATCGTAAAATTGATTTAGAACATAGCTGGCAATTTTTCGCGGGCTTTTTGTATGGCGCGAGCGTGCATCTATACGGGAGTCGATAGACGCACGCCCGTGCATATGCAAAAACGCTCAGAACGGTTTAAGAGAATTTTATACGTTATCAGCTTACGTGAATTTTTCTTATAAACACTGCTTAAAGTGGCACAGACACTGTTCTAAAAGAAATGGTCCATACTTTAGTTGTGCGTCTATCGAATTATGGATGCACTTGCGAAGTTGGTAATGCACTCGATAAGCAAGAGAAGCACTTGGCTTCACCTCGTGCCATTCTACTGACCTGTATCAATTAATGCCAAAACGTCAAGGAATTATTCTAGTGGTAAGTTTTTCAGTAGCTTACTTTGATTTTGTTTCCTTCTTGATAGAAGCTCCATGAAACGTTGTCCATTGTCGCGCTTAGTTTATATGCTTCAACATATCCATCGTGTGTACGACCGCCACCTGTGGTAGCTATTGCACAAACAAAGTAAGCACTTCCGAGGTCAATCTGTAACCAAGCCTTTGATTCATCATCCTGTGTCGGCGTCCAGCCCGATGGGGAACCAATTCTCGCCTTGGGTGGTGCGGATGTTTCATTGTAGAACGATGAGGCTGAGAATCTGTAGTCAGGAACTACCCTGCTGTCTAAAACTTCAACAGCAGATGTTTGGCAAACTAAAAAAAGCAGTAGCATGCCTCATTCAAGTGTAATGCATGAAACATAGAACAAGAATTTGGAAAAAGATATCTGAGTCAAAAAAACACATGCCAAATTATCCTCCTCCTCCTCCTCCTCATCATCATCATCACTACCGTAGACATCATAGTCACCATCATAATCTTTTTTATCATTTCAATGAGTTTCTGTTTTACGTATCACTATTGTTTTCTTCTTCTTCTTCGTCTTTTTTGTTGTAGTTATTTTATGTGATGTATTGCATTATTACTATATCAATATTAGTATGGTGCAAGCTAAGAATTCTGAACCGTTGAAAAAAGGTTGATACCGATATAGAGTATATGACGAACGGCAGGTGTTGTAACTTTCCGTAAATTACCTTCTTTGTTCAATCCGAAGAGCTCAAGTCTCAAGCAAATGCCACCATAATGTGTCGTAGGATAGATGCGGATCAACTGAGCTTGAACTCCTTCGTACAGAAAACGGGTCACCACTGTACTTCTGTCATAATTCCCATCAAATCTCTGTGATTTAAAAAGACACTGTTTTAGATAATGTATAATGGTTGCAACACTTCACGAGGAACTGCTAATGTGATTGTGTTTCCCTCGCACGTAGTATTGGTATCTTCCCCCTAAGCTTTTGCTTTGAAGATACGAATACTGAGACAACCTCCGCTAAACACAGTGGATACAGTACTTGAAAATACTTACGCAAAACCAATAAAAGACGTAATTTCGAAAACAGTATCATTTTATATTATATTATATTATTCTTTTCAGCTGTATTTCAGAGCTTCCTTGGCTAGAAAAGGAGCGTTTTGTTTAACAGATATGAAGTTTTGTCCCGGTGCTTATATTTCGCCGGTAAATCCGTCGCTTCTGGAAAAATCTTCAGATCCATAGATAATTTTTAAAATCTAAGGACTTCAGAAAAATCCTTTAAAACAATTGTATATTCCAATCTATATTATGGCAGTATCGTATGGCGATCTACATACGAAACAAAGGTAACAAGTCTGATTTTTCTACAGAAATGAATTATCAGAATTAGTACTAAATAAAAATGTGATATTCACACATCACCTCTTTTTCACAATAAAAATCTTCTAGATCTAAAATATATATATATGTCCTTCAACTTGGATTGTTTATGTTTTTCACAACAAAAAGTTACTAAAAAAATTAAAATATGTTTGTAAAAGTTCAGATTTACATTCTTATCCAACTACGCGTGCTATTAATTATACGGAGTTCTTTTCCTGCCGAACTAATATCAGAAAACTCACAGTGGTCTTCAAGGCCCAAAACTCTGGAATTCATTTCCAGTTAACTTGCGGCTGACTGCATCTTTAAATACATCAAAGATTAAGCTCAGTAAGATTTTTCACAGCCGGCATGGCTGTCTTAAAAATAAAGATATTTTCAAACCTAATTTTTGCAAATCGACCTCCCTTTTTTCTCGATTTATCGTTATTTTCAGTGATATTTATTTGTTAGTTAGATATCTACTAGTCAATTGAGCGACTAAATGCAAAGGAATATATTTTTCCATTTAAAAGCTGTTTTAATTATTTTATTTATGTCTCACCCTGATGTGTCCTCTCTCCTGATAGGTCACCCAGTTACTCCCGTTGGCAGAGTACCGTATCTGGTAGGTCTTAACCCACTGTTCTGCTTGAGAGTTGCCCTGAGTAGCGACAGCACAAATGATATAAACTGACCCAAGATCAACCTGTAAGTACGGGGTGGAGTCATTTGATGAAGCGCACCATGAGGAGCCTGCTGTGTAGTTCAGTCGACCGTTCTTGGCTGCTGTGATGTCACTGTGTTCAGAAGATGCTGATATCGAGTGGTCGCCGATAGTTCCATTTTCTAACCCGACTACCGCGTCTGCACAGTCAACTGAGGAAATAAAGGTATCCCTAAACAGCTTGTACGGAACAGCATAAAACGAAAACATTCACATCAAAAGTGGCATCAACTGGAGCAGGATAACTACCCATAGTGGTTTGTTGTTGAACAGGCTTTATTGGCATGACGTAAAATTATTACATATTGCCAAAGCATCTTTTACAAATCGCAACAAAACTACATATAAAAGAGAAAAAAATCTAACAAGATAAAAAAAGGTATTACATCACATATAGTTCAATTTAAAAATCAGTGAAGTAAACTAAATGATACGGAAAATCGATAATGTGTTTCTCGTGCGCATTGAATAAAATGTTACATAATAAAGTAAAAGTATTGATTTCGCTTTGATAGACATTTGGAAATGTAGCTTGAAATATGATGTATTATTTTACTATATATTGCACCAAATATGCTCTTTATAAATTCTTCCTCATTGCTAAGGTTCATATTACTTGTGATTGAATTTAACTTTTGAAGGAGTGTTTCTCTGTAATCAGAATTTGATTCACAACCAAACAGTATTTGGAGTTCATCTTCAACTGCCTTCTTAAAACAAAACATGCAAAGCTTTTCGTTTCGTGGAACAATTGGACTATGATATATTTGCGTTTCGACTGCTAGAGAGTGATTATTTGTTCGAAACTTTGCAAAGTCCCGTTTTATCTAACAAGATTAAAGTACATTTAGGTATTACTCCGGCTCAAAGCTTTGTTTGAATGTTTCTATAGAATTCCAGTTTGCTTGAATTTCTAAGTTTTTCTAACCAAAAGTTTTCATATCTTAGTTTTAATTCGTAAATAAGTTTATGCACAAGTTCTTTTGTTAAGGTTGTGCTCTTAAAAGGTTTTGGACTCGGTGAACTGGCAAGCTTACGAAAATTACAAAAATATAAACTCAAATATTCTATTTTTTGAGAAGTTAAGAAAATTTGAATTATATTCTTTTGAGTTGAGATATAATATGTATTTCAAAATTTGTTTAACAATCACAATTTGGAGAGGATATCGACCGAGTTCACCATGTGCTGCATGGTTTGAAGCTTTCCTGTTCAATCCTAATAATGTTTTGCAAAATCGAAGATGAACTTTTTCATTTGGGGTTTTATCCCATTTCTCAAAATCTAATATAGTAAAAATTCCCCAAACTTCGCAACCGTATGTAAGTATTGGGACAATGGCTGCGTCAAATATTTTCTGGGCAGATATTAAAAGAAGCGACGAAAAATTTAGTTGTTTGTGAATTTTATAAAATGCATTCAATGCTTTTTCAGCCAAAACGTTTTGACATAAATCGAAAGAACCAGACGATGTAATTTTTACTTCCAAGTAAGTATATTCTTGGACAATTTCTATGGGATATTCGTTAATAGAAAAAGAGAGATCATTTAGTTTCCTATCAGATTTTTGAAAAATAACTATCTTTGTTTTCTTAAAGTTTACACTTAAAGGCCATTTAGTATTGATATTTTCCAACGTTTTCAGACAATTTGTTAGACCTTGTTTAGATCTCGATAAGATAACTAAATCGTCAGCATAAAGCAAACAGTTTAACTTTTCTGCGTTCGGAAGAGTAAAAGGATCACACTTGTTGGGATCGAAAGATAACGGCAACTTATTAATAAAAAGATTGAAACCGGGCTTATAACACACCCTTGCCTCACACCTCGCTGATACTTGAAAGAGTCCGTTCTAGATTTCCCGATTTTCACTGAACAAGTAGACCTCGAATATAAGGATTTAATCAAGTCATAAATATTTCCCCCGATACCATATTTCAATAAACGAAATAAGAGCCCATCGTGCCACACAGAATCAAACGCCTTTTTGAAATCAACGAAGCAAGCATATATTTTTTGACCGTGTTGATGAAAATATTTCTCAATTAAGGTACGTAAAGAAAAAATGTGGTCAATTGTCTGATTTTCGTTCATGAAAACGATTTGAGATGCATGAAGTATTTCCTTAGAGGAAATGTGGTTTATTATAGTCTTTGATTGATTACTGCAGAAAAAAATTTGCCTAGACAACTAGATACGCAAATACCTCTATAATTACCGGGATTAGTTTTGTCACCGGAATTAAAAATAGGAGTTATTAAACCTTCACACCAGCTACTAGGAAACAAGCCATTGTTCAGTATAAAGTTGAATAGTTTTTCAAAGACTGGTAAAAGTATTTCATAGCTTGCTTTAAGCATTTCGTTTTTGATTAAATCAGAAGACGAAGCTTTTTTGTTTTTTAAAGTTTTTACAACAGATTCAATTTCTTTTTTTGTTATTGGGTAGTCAAGATTATTTAAGTCAAATCTTTTGTTTTCAGCTGCTTTCAGTTGCTTCAAAATTTCCTGCTGTGTCGGTTTCTCAACATTCGCGATCGAGTGTAAGTTGCCGAATTGTTTTAACCATTCATCTTCTTTAATTGGCGGAGATGTTTCATCTACAACTGAGTCCGGTAACGTCTTAAAAATATTCCAGAATGATTTCGGATGGTTTTGGGATTTTGTTAATTCGTTTAATTTGTCATTTCTATAGTTCTGTTGTTTTGTTTTAAGCAACGTATTGTAAGCACGTAAAGTTTCGTGGTATAAATTTCGGATTTCCGTGTTCATGGGGTCACGACGTTTTTGATTAGCAACTTTACGAACTGCGTGTCTTTGGAAACGGCATTCTTTATCAAACCACTTTTTAGCTACGATGTTAGTTATTCGGCTTCGGCGTTAAATTGCTTTCTTTTTTAACGATCTCTGAGCTGCCGTAAGAAGTATACGATTAACCTCAGTAACAGCGAGATCTATGCCTGATTCCGAATTTTGAAAATCGCGACTTAGAAAATTGTCAATTAGAAGTTGCACTTCCTGAGATAACAAATCTGCTTTAAAATGTGCGTGGAAATCTTCAAACCAGATGTATTGTAATGGCAATGAACTAAGTGGCTTTACACGCGCCAGATCGGGGGCGTCGGTAGGCGAAAATGAGGATGTCGTCTTGAGCCACATAACTATCTGGCTATGATCCAACAGATAACACGGACTTTTTACCATAAAAAAATCTTGAAATAGCGATTGGTCACATATTATGTAATCAACAGTACTTGCGCCAATCCTGCTATGATATGTAATGTTGCCAAAAGAATCGCCTCTTACTCTTTCATTAACAATTGGAAGGTCTAAATTCTAAAAAAAAATCCGAAGAGCCATCTGCACAACTGTCCGAAGGTATCGAAATATGGTCTTCATATTTACCTGTTCGTGAGTTAAATTACAAGGCCTTTCGATTGAAATTGTACGATATCATTTTCTAATTCTTCAAAGAGTTCAGGAGAAAAAAAATTTGAGTTAGTCGGCGGAATATAAACTCCATATATATAAACATGATTTTCGGTAACCATTATATCTATAATTGAATTATATTGTATTTGAAATATCTTACATACAAATACATATCCTTCTCACCTGAGTTGACAATTTTGTTTCTAGTCCAATCTGCAATACTTGTGCGAGATATCTTAAGTTTGCTCAAAGAGTAAGCACATGATGCTCATTTGTATTGTTTTGCTAAAACTTGTCGTGGATTTGCTTTGGACTGTAACGAGCAGATCTTGTTTGAGATAGTAGTAGTAGTAGTAGTAGTAGTAGTAGTAGTAGTAGTAGTAGTAGTAGTAGTAGTAGTAGTAGCAGTAGTAGTA
>JAOBYE010710936.1:0-11134 GCA_025403585.1 Parazoanthus swiftii
TCGTCATACTGCCCGCAAAGGAAATTTAACGAGCTCTTTACAGATTCAAGCGATTCTTTCAGCGGAGAGAAGTGTTTGGTTATTATCTCGTCAAATTTCTTGTCTAGCATGGTTTCAGTCTTGTCATCCATGTTGTCAATATTAGACATATACATACACTTGAAACAAATAAGACCGGTGTACTAAAGGACGAGATTAGGATAGGAAAATTTCAAAATTTCGCGCCAACACGAAAGAGGACGCCATCACTTGGTGTCCGATCATGCGCAATAGCACTCATAATCAGAATAAAGGGTTTGTTGTGATTCATTACTGGTAACAAATGATCCTCGAGCAAGATCCGCTAAAAGCATCCACTCTTCACGCTGAGGAAGCTTTAGTGGGGTATGTTCAAAATCTGTCTCATGTTCATTGTAGTTCTGAACCATGTCTAATTTCTCATGCCAGTCAGGAACATGCTCTCTCGCATATGACGTTTCAAGAAAATGTCTCCATGTAGAGATGTAAATTTCATCAGTGCCTGGTTGATCACCCCAAGCATTCTGTTGGGTTGTGTGCCAGGGTTTATACCCATGCAGCTGGTATTTGCATTGTAGTGCAAAATTTGGTCCTTTTGTGTTTGAAGAATACACTGGAAAAATTCTAGGAACAATATTATCTGGCTGAGCTGTAAGTTTATTGTTTACAAGTTATATCAGGGATGGTTTCAGCATACTTAGCGCGTTTAGCGTAAACATCAAGTAGTGAATCATTTGTTACAACATCTCCATCAGCAGAGTTTGTTCTGATTTTGCGAGAACCATTTAAACTAATTGGTATGACATTGAATGATGAGCTGACCAGCTTTAGTGACAAGAGATGGCGCATAGTCTCTTGCGCTGAAAAGTCCCTTTCTCCAAGTGACTTCATTATTACTTTTTTAATGAGTTTTGTTGGACTGCTATCGGTATTACAGTTCCGAATAATGGAATTAAATGCAGTTTTCATGATAGGTGAGCGTGGTTCACCTTTTGATGCATATTTGGCAAGGTATTCAACACATGCGTGATAATCAATTACTGTCTGGATGTCACAGTTTGCTCTCCAACCCTGAAGTTAAAGACGTTGGTGATCATTAAGCCTAGGTTCATTTCTCTTGGTTATTATCTTTGCTTTGTATTGAGTACTTCTATCTTTTGAATGAATGAGTTCGAATTCAAGTCTTGTTCTACTGCAAGGTCCGAATGAAAAGTTAAATCTACACTTCAGATCTGATTTATTTTGCTTTTTCCTTAGACAGTAATTAGAACTGCATCGAGTGTACCTATGAACTATATTCAGTAAGTCTACAAAATCATCATCGGAGTTTTGAATGTCGTTGTGGGATCTCTGACAAGGATGAGCTGAAGGTTTTACCCAATTGCCATTATTTGGTGGGTCTGGATTGTTTGTGGACAACAACCAGTCTAATAGTGACATATTTCTTGTAAAGTTTTTTTCCCATCGCGTATCTGTTGACCCTGGGTCATTTTTCAGTTTAGCAATACCGTGACAATGGATACTACCTCTGGCTTATACATATTATAAACGCCTTCAAGAAGAGAATCAAAACAATAAACTTTTGCATCGACAACACTTAAACAGTTAACTAGTAGAATTAATGAAATATTACTTAATTAGGAATAATCTAGAAACTACTGCGTGTAATACTACTACATTATACTGCATGTGTATTCATTTAGGTTGATGCTATTTTTTATTTATATACATATGAAAGATTTAAACTTGAATTTTTATCACGGCTTTTGGGTAGACCATATTTTCTGTATAGTTAAAGTATACTTGTAAATTTGACAAAACAACCGTGTTTAATCAAAGTATTCTATCTCTCTCTCTCTCTCTCTCTCTCTCTCTCTCTCTCTCTCCCTCTCTCTCTCTCTCTCTCTCTCTCTCTCTCTCTCTATCTATCTATCTATCTATCTATCTATCTATCTATAAAGCAGCGTTTCGGAGTTCACTCGAACATACAGACGGACAGACACAGGCCATGACATAGTGGTCCCTGCTATGTAAGCAGTAGCAACAAAAAGAAAAATCTCCAAAGTAATGTTAGATATTTAAAGTATTTCGGTTTCCTGTAGATGTGGGTGTTGACCCCGATCGAAGTTTCTTGGTAGGTATTTCTCATCGATGTTAAATCGTTGTGGTACTAGTCCATTAGCCCCCAAGTGCCAGTAGCAGGCTTAAAACTAAAATCCCCTACTTCAAGTTCTTGGTCTTCTCGTTGTGGCATGGTGCTGGCCAAGTTCTGAACTGGCTGTTTAAGACAAACAGAGGTCTGTTTGCCTTAACTGGTCAGTAGTTTGTTTGAAAGGAGCTAATTTATCATCTAAGATAGATACAAATTGCTCACGCGTTACAGCGGTCATAATTACGACAAGAAATATGCTATAAAAAACACAAAAAGATTAAAAAATACTATGCATTACGAAACAGGCGAAGAGAGCAATGAAACACCGCCATCTTGGTGGTTGCCGACCCAGGCCACGTTTTTGAATGAAGGAACCAGATATAGGTAATGGACCATCCTTGTCAGGAACTGTCCCATTGGCTTTCTCAATTTTATTTTCTAGCACCCTTGCATGTGAGTTTGCAGCAACATCTTTAGTGGCTACACCTACTTCTCGTTCATGCTTTTTATATGCACTTTTGTTCATTGTGGGTAATTTGAGAGTAGTAAGAAAGTTTTTGACATGGCTATACCCTATACCATTGTCAATTGCACCAAGTGCAATTCTAGAATTTACGTCATATGGCTGAGGGTCCTCTTGCTAAAATGAAGTTTTGGTTTTGTTGCAGTGGTCACATGTTTGACAGATCACTGAAATAACACTTGCACTGCCTGCTTTTTCCTCTTCCACTGCGTTTGAAATACAGAGGGGTCCTAGAAAAAAAATGGTCGAAAAAAGTTAATGCAAGCCCAATAAAAATATCTGTGAGTGTCCATGTAAACTGATTTAAACAGGGGAGGGTGGGGACATCCATAGTGCAAATATGTCACAGTACACAGCTGTTCATGGCCAAACGGTTTCACAATTTTTGGTTAGGATCAGAGTGTTTAAATTCTGGGTATACCATAAATCGAGTTAGTCCAGGAAAGGGTATTGGAGAAAATAAACTTCACTTCAAACTATTTTGCATAAGAATTTAGATAAATTGTTGTTATTGTTATTATTATTATTATTATTTATTGTTATTATTTGTTATTGTTTTTATTGTTATTATTACCACTACTAATACTACTACTTTTATAAAATGTTAGGTTTTGGTCAGGAAAGGCAAAATATACTATTAACGTTTGAGGAAGTATACGTACAATTTTCTTGGTCATGGGTTTGTAGCAATGCAGTGGTCAGACTTTAAAATTGTAATACAAACTCTGATGCCGGACTATACCAGATAGTTTACAAATAAAACTGATTTGTATATTGTCTTATTTTGATAAGTTTTTTAATGTCTCAAAATATTGTACAATCCGATGTTACGGTGGGTTAATTAACGGCGATTTTGACGGCTATCGTGGACGCTTGATCCGGTTCGACAGTGGACGTATAATTGAACAAGTCATCATTGAAATGCTTTGAAAATATTTATGAGCAGACAAAGTTTTTCTTTACCGGAGATCTAAAACATTTAGACAGTGTAGACGTTATTCGAAAAAGAAACAAGCCTTTGTCCAGCCCAAAAACCAATTCATTACAAACCGCATTTTATCAGCTCAGCTTTGGCAAACAGAACGGATGCGGACAAGATCTGGCTTAATCGCATTGTTGACAAATTCCATAAGCTATGTACAAGAGCTTTTTATTTGTATTGAAGTGTAGTAATATTAGCAAATATTTTAACCTTGTTTCCAAGTCGCTAGTGACAATGATTTGTCGTTTCATTCAATCTTGTGCATCCTGTTCAGTCTAATTCCTTCTTGATCTTCCATTAAAAATACATGGTCAAGTCTTCCTTTGGATTCCAAACGTCTTAACACCTCCATCTTAAGAGTCAAACAGCTGCTAACTATATCAAATATACCAGCAAGTCAAATGAAAATATACCTTCAAATTTTACTGATTGTCTGATTTGAAACATCTCCATACCTGTCTTTTGACGTCAGCTTGTATGTATGTGCGGTTGTGACTAAAAACATACACGAGTGGGAGTCTTCTTCGCGGAGACAAAACTTTCGCCCGGTCAGGATAGTTTAGATAACGTACAGTTATCGGTCTTTGCTTGCCTTCCTGCCTTTCTTGTCTCCCCACATGATGAACTCTTTGGAATTTTATCCCATACGCGCCTGGCACATCTAACTCATGTTCTAAGAAGTCCTTTAAATTAATTTCTGTGTTTTCCGGTTTCTCTTTCAGGCCATAAACTTTAAGTTTTCTTTCTCTGATACACTTCCATATTCAAAAATTCTCTCTTTATTTTGACGTCATTCTCATTTGTCTTCCTTTAAAATGTTAAAGTTCCTGCACAATTTTCCAGATTTTTCGTGATCTTTTCCTCCCTCTGTATTTTTGAGGCGTCAGTTTTGAGATAAACTAACAGTCAAGCTAGGATTCGAGCCAGGTTTTCGAGCCAGGATTCTTTTTTTATTATTATTTTACACCATGCAATATAATGGGGTTTTTCTTTATCTCGACCAGCTGCATTATCTAAAAGACTGGGTACGAGTTAGAAAGCATTGTTCGTTTCATATTTGTACCAGCCTATCAGAATTAAGAGGGGCATTGACATTTGACTACTCAGCACATTTTGATGTTTTTTTAAAAATAGGAGTCTTGCAATTTAGAAAAAGATCCGTTCTATTGGATGTGCTTTTGTAAAGATAACGGGACCTTGGTGGGATGAGAACTGCACAATTTTGTAAGTATGTTTTGAATTTGTAAATTAAGCAAAATCCGTGCAATGTTATAAAAGATACGAAGGGACATTACATGACGGCGTGAACTGAGATGTGAAGTTTATCACATGAGTAGTGAGTGAGCGCTTAGTTTTACTTACAACCTTTTATATTTTTTGACTGTGGGACTAGGGGACTGCGGGACACTTAGTCCTAATTGAAACCCTCGACTGTTCTGCAACTCGGAGACTACGGGACCGTGGGACAGGGAAACTACATCTCATGAAATTTGGCCGGGTATTCGAAGTTGCTCCTCGCTATCTTTACTAGTCAAGTTATGAAAAATGTTACTCGTGTCTCGAATATAGTTTCGAGTGGTGTATTTCCCCATAAAAGAAACATGTCATATAATAAATCCCTCGACACTATTTTACACATTGTCGTTGATACTGGTATTGGTAATATTTACTGAGGCCTACTTTGGTGCTACCTCCCATGTTTCATAACCGTTAGTAAAATCTGTCTTTGAACATTAAAGGCCAATAGTAAGTAACCTTCATGAAAGTCTCAACTTTAACTTTAAGTTGAAAGTTTATTTAACACAAATTAAACATAGTAACAGTAACTACATATTCTCTATTAAGGTTGTTGACTCAACCTTTTTACTGCTGGCTCACTACACCATTGGAGCTAGTCAATAATTGTTACCACAGACTTTGGGCTTATTTGGAGGCCGAATGTATTTAACCAAACTTGGTATCTAAATGAATGTTAACAAAAACAGCGGTATGTTCCTGGTGAACATAAAACTGCACCTGCTTGTTTACAGTACCTTAAATATTATTCTATTGTCAGTAATCTAACTGGAACAAAATATTGCAAACGTATTCAATTATTTCAGTCTAACAGTACAAAATTAACAAGAATGTCGCTGATCCTTTTTCAGGCCAATCTTTTGGCATTTTATGTCTGCTAGCTAAACTCGTTGAAAAGCAACAACATTTTTTTGACAGGTAGCCCATGGCCAGGAGGGAACCCCATAAATAACATGCGAGGATCGTCTGTCGTACCCTTTAGAGGCTAGTAAGGAAGTACGAATGAACTAGTGTGATGGCAGGGACACTCCTAGTTCTTCCATAAGCTCAGCTATTTACAGTGCAACACCAATTTTCTGAACAATAAGACGCTTTTGGGACTCATCAAGGATTAGTTCAGGATGAGTCTGAACTAAACCTGAGTTGAAGTAAGGATGCCTTAATCTGAGGCATTTCAGATCACAATGGTAGTACTCATTTTGCTCAACTGATACTTGCTGGGTGCCATCAGGTCTCTTGAATATGTGGAAAGTCAGTTAATTCAAAATAGTCCCATCTATACTGTAGGTAACTAGTCTCCAGTGTTCCATCAGAAATTTTTAGCCAGTGGGTCCTAACACTCGTCACACTATTAGCAAATAAGTCCCAAGAGAAATTAGTGAGTCCCACTGTTGTGTTTGTGAGTCTCATCCATCAAACTTCAAGAACAACTATTTTAAACTCAATTTTAATATAACAAGAAGTTATAATAATGGTACAGGATTGCAGCTCAAAAGCTGAAGAAATATATTTCACTTTATATAAAGTTACAAAGTTAGCAGTCTGCTTCGTTTACGATCTGTGCTGAGGAGTAGAAGAAATTTTGCTATATCAAAATACAAAACTAGCAGTCTAGTTTACATTTATAATTGCGTCCAAATGAGCACACCGGTCAACGGCTTTTACGTCCTTGAGTCTGCAAAAACTAGTTGTGTTTGGGTCTGCATTTTGCATTGATAACAGTAAATATATGAAGTAACTAAAAATTGATTGTAAGCTTTCCCCAATGGGAAGCAAGTAGCAGCTGACCTTTCAAGCGCTAGCCCATCATCAAAGCAAAAGATACTTTTGCTCTGATGAATAGTTTACACTCCAAATGTCAGCTGCTAGTCACTTCCCATGGTGGAAAGTTACAACCAGTTTTTTTTCTTTTTGCAAGATTTTCGGCTTTGCCTTAAAAGCAAAGCACTTTCCACAATGTGATCCTCTGCTTCTCTGGCCAATGTATCATACTTTTCTCCCCTGGTGGTATTTCTTGAATGACTGACTTCAGCCATGTTTGTGTTTTGGGTATCATCTTTCTTGAAGGCACGGAAGACATGGAATCTGTCAGATAAGAGAAAATGCCAATTAAAGTTTTACAGTGACTAAAAATTTCTAGCACGCTGATTGCTTGTTTTTTGTCATCAATGCATGGGCAGATAAAGTTTGTCCTCTTAAAGCACACCCTCTTTCAGCTCTTTGCATTGGTTGTAGGCAGTTTTGATCACTAAAAGATGAGACTCTTGTTTTATTGGTATTTTGTTATTGTAAGAACATAACTGATAGCAGATTTTTATCTGTCCACAATTATATATAAATAATCTTAACTGTTTACAAGATCATTTGAAAAATTACGTTAAAATTAAATATGTCCAAAAATTCAGAATAAACCTAAGAATGATATTAGTTATATTTACATTCTTTACAATCAACACATTAAAATTAATTAAAGGAAGGACTAGTTCTTAAGGTATTTTCTCGCTTCTTTTTTAAAAACAGTACTAACGTACACGATTTTGCAGTGTCAGTTAATGAGTTACACTCCTTTGCGGCCCTGTTAAAAGAGAGCGTTGCGCAATCGTTGTGTTGTATCGCGAGATGAATGGAGACCTTAAGATACGACAACGGGAGAATCTAGTACGGCTGCCGGAAGTGAGATTTTACATCCTGTCATACGCAGAATGTGCTCTAAGCTCAACTTCCTCCCGTCGCGTCACGTCTAGTACGACAGCTGAGGATTTTTCCCGTTGTGGCTACAACGAAGCGAGTTTTGTCTACGTTTCTGCAAGATTTTAGATCTTCTGAAGGTATTCTTTCGCGTAGTCAATTTACTGTTATATTTTCTGTTACAGTGCAGTAGAAACTTGCTTTTAACAAGAAAAAGTACGTAAAATTGATGGAAAACGTGACAGGCAGCCAAGATCAATTAGGCGCGAGGAAACCCTCACCTCGAAAAGCGTCGCAAGTACTAAAAAACAAAAACTTTACCATTCTATTTGGCTGGCTCGGTTGAGCCGACTGAAAACACAACCTTAGCTCGGTATTACATGACACGAGCCGGCCTGTTCCGGCATCAAAGTTTGTGGAAGGAGTTTCGTATTTATTTAGATTCAAAATTTCAAATTGGCGGATTTGCGAAAATTTTGTCTGACGCTCGTTTGTCTCACTTTTTAACAGCGTCTGGGAAATGGTAATAGGGAGATGGTAAAGAGAATGAAAACAAAAAGAAAAGGAGGTCAAATGGTAATGACACTCATGTTTTTAAGAGAAAAAAATGAAATTATGCAGCAGATGAAAAAACAAGAGATAGAACTGAAGAAGAAAGAGCTTGAACTACAGAATAGGAAGCATGACGATTTTCTTCGAATTATGGTTGCCCAGCAGAATCGGCTACAGCAAGAGCAACAAGAATTCCATGCATTGATGATCGCCATGATGAATAGGCTTACTCAAAAGTGAACACCTTTTTACAGATGAACTGTATGTTTGTACATATTTCATATGTTCAACCACAAGCCATTTGTAGGTATATTTATACTTCTATAGATTTGGTATTTTACGAAAATTTGGAAAATTTTTCACTCTTGAAACGTTATTTAAAGTTGTTGTTTATAAAAATAAAATATTGAAAGACATTACGCAAAAAAAATGCGAGCAATTTCCAAGGACATTTTTAAGAAAGAGTTAGTAAAGGTTTGCAATATTACAAGATATGAGTTTAAGACCGATTTTTTAGTCAATATTTCTAGAATTTTCTGGGTCTAATGGCTAATTCTAAAAAGTTTAAGTATTTTCATGGCCTGTTTTGTATTGTATTTGACTAGTCAAATGAAAAAAGGGATTTACTTCACATTCCACAGGGCATAAAAAGGAAGCAAAAATTGACCAATTATATATTCCATATAAAAAAATGATCAGTCCCTATGTTTCCTATGTTAGCTAATAAAAACACTGTATTTACATGCATATATGACATGTGTGAACAATAAACCGATGTTTTAAGACAAATATTCTTCAAGAGTTGGTGGTTCTACGCAAAAAAGTTTGAGGTTTCATTGGGGTAAAGACATGATGCAGCATTGTGTAGAATTGCTGCAACAAGATAGCACTTCCCCACAGCACTCAGTTGAAGTTTTTTAAAACTTCAAAAAGTTTTTAAAAAAAAGTTTTTGTTTTTAAAAAGTTTTTGTTTTTGTTTTTGTTGTTTTTAAAGTTTTTTTTTAAAAGTTCTTTTTAAAATCAAGGAACTTCAAATAGTTAATTATGTCTCCAAATATTCACTCAACACTGCACTCATTGAGTGATTAAAAGCGTGTTCATCGGCTGCTAGGTTTGCATGCTTGAAGGGGCCTTATAAAAGGACTCGTAGTGGGTATGCTGGATCCCCATACAAGCACATTGGCCGTCCAGTGGTTGAAAAGGCATTTCGCTGGAGTAGATCGTAGGGACCTGATTCATGCAGCATTTTAGCATCATGTCTTTTGCCTTCTGCAAGGAAAAAAGATAAATCAACAGCACTAACACAAGAATAAGTGAAAAAAATTATTAGGCATCCCTTCCTCCACCCCCCTTCACCCTTTGCAAGTTTTGAACAGTTTGACGTTAAAGATTGATCTAAGTTGTAGAAATAAAGATTCCACAGGTTTCAGAAAAAGAAGCTAATTATGGATCAGTATATTGAAGGAATGCCTAACTTTTGAGGTGGCTTGCATACAATTACTAACATATTTTAATATTTTCAGTTGTTTTATCCCTTCTCTTCCGTTTCCATTTCTTTTCTCATCTTCTCTTCCCTTCTCTTCCCATCTCATCCCATCCTCATCAAACTTTTCTTAGGGCTTCCACCCCTCTGGAACCATGTCTAGTTGACTGAGAAGATCCGGACTCTAGTGACTTATGGCCAGGTGACTGGCGGCAAGATCAAAGCAGTAACACTTGGCTGGATTTTTCTCCAATGTGCAGCAATAACCTTAGCAATGATGCTAAGGCCATCAGAGACGTGTTTCGATCTTATTTTAATACTGAAGGAGCAGTGCCTTGGCAGTGGCGCCAATGTGGCAACGACTAACTCAATTGATCAACCAGTAAGAGTTACTTGAATATAACAGTTCATGCACATTTACTTGTCACAAGAAACTGCAAATGTAAAGGGGGAAAAGTGTTATACCTTTGTCATTTTTCTTACCAAATTGTTGTTGTTTTACAAATATAGTATTAAAAATGGAACTTTTAAGCCTTCACCACTGTCACTTTCAAACACAGTTTTGTACAATCAACAAAAAGAAGTTCTGATTAATGTTTTGTGAATCTCTGATAACTTAAATATACTCCTTGTGGAATTATTAGCACATGTGGGTGCTGGTACACAATGGCAAGGGGATGTAGATGAAGTCATACACCGTAACAATACTTTGAACCAGAACTGTAGTAATAGTCCAGTCATTTTGTGGTTCAACCTCAAACTAATTGAAAGAAAAGGTTTTTCTTTACCAATCATTTAGGACTAGTGAGTGAAATAACATACTTAACGTCCCCCTCGATCCGAGGTCGGGAAAGTTTCTTTTTCTAACTTAACCCTTCATTTACAAAGATTTTTCTTTTGGTCTCAAATAAACCGGGCAGGGGCCTATTCAGCCTCCTCTCTTTAACATTTTTCCTTATAAAGCTGTCAATATGCAAACTTACAGTCTAATTAATTAGTCGACAGTGTATCTTTTGGTAAATGATTAACTCGGTAATGATGTCATATGACGTCACAAACTTGCCATTTTGTATTTGATGGCGGCCATCTTGAATTTAATGGAGGCAATCTTGGATTTTGTTATGACATCAGATAATTACCTTAATTGAAATTTGTTAAGAATTCCAGAAGTGTTCTTAGGTTAGCTAGATCTGTTACTTCAAATAAAAATTACCGTCTTAAATAACATTTTTAAGAAAAATTTATTTCTGTTGGCAAAAAGTGTCAATACAGTTGATATGGCGAAGAGGAGACCTGTTTATCCACGGTTTACGCATAAAATTGTTCTCAGAAAATTCGCAGAAAATTTTGTAGTACCAGAACATTTTACTGCGGAGCAACATCAAGATTTGTCTTACGAGGTGGGGGGGGGGGGGGGGGGGGGGGGGGGGGGGGGGGGGG
>JAOBYE010710947.1:0-11133 GCA_025403585.1 Parazoanthus swiftii
GCCACTAACCACTGTGCCACCATGCTTGTCACTTGTCGCTTGTAACTTTGAGCATGTATCCACGATTTCACCGAAGCGCTCGGTGCCTTTGATTTGTTATTTGTGGGCTTTAATTCGCACCCTGGAGTCTTACTCTATTAGTCTTCAGGCAGAGGTATTCCGTAGAAAAAGAACATGACAAAAAGTTGAACGGATTAAGTTTCCAAGTAGCAGGAACAGGCTAGCGTTAAATGATTACGAGCGCGGAAAGGAGTTAGACAAAGCTCAAAATGGTATCCAGAGTTTACTGTTGTAAACGAAGCGGAGGGGTTGGCGCAGTGGTAAAATCTCTGTCCCCAACTCTAAGGTCACCTGTTCGATCCCCGGCCTGGTCGAGGTTTGAATATTTGGCTGACCTTTCCCGCTAAGGTTGACTCAGCTTTCCATCCTTTTGAGGTCAGTAAAATGAGTACCAGCATACATGGACCGCTTAGAAGCGGCTGTCAGAGGCGCCTATATATGCTTCCAGTCCGCTGGGGGCAAATGATCATTGTAAAGCGCCTTTGAATATGTATATAGTAAGGGCGCTATATGAATGCTTCACTTTACGTTTTTTTTTATATGTATTTTGTAGAGCTCTGGTTGATATAACTATCCTCCTGCGCCAGTTTTCCTGGTTACCGGTCAAACAGTTGTGGCAACTAAGAGATTCTCTGATGGCTTTCAAGTGCACAAACAACTGAACTCCTAAACACCTTTGCTTAAAATTTCAAACTGAAAAAAAAGACCACATGAACGAGTCACCTAAAACAGAGATCAGCTTCAAATAACACGATTTAAAACTGCGACGGGGCAACGTTCGTTCTCCTACAGAGGAGTATAACCTTGGGACGGTCTAAACCACTCAATGAAACCTCAAACAATTTAAAATTTTTTTGAAAAAGCATTTGAATAACATCATAAAAGTACAACGTAAGCGTAGCTAAATAGTAAATCAGTACATTTCAACTTGTATGCAGAAACGTTCATAATTTTATATTGATGTCTTTAAAACCCGTAGTATGTAATTTTGATTTGATTTTCTATTTTCTTTCTTTTAAAAGTTGTTTAAAAAGCTACTGAAAAGCCCTTAAGGGAGTACCAATTGAAATACCTACCAACCTACCTACCTACCTACCTTCCTACCCTTGCAGAAGATGCATTCTTAGTTCGTAAAAGCTTTCTCTGCTCGTAGAATAAGTTTCCTTCCTTCATTTGAGAAGCGTTTCTCGCACAAGCACCAAAGCTCAAACGAAATCTGTTTGGTTGCAGCATCTCCGATAAGAAGCAGATGGACTCCAGTCTTCAAGACAAGACAAGAGAATTGATGGAAGAGTCCCGACTGGTGCTTGTCCAGTTTAGTGTGGATAAAGTGTCTCTGGGAGTTCATGCGAGAGGTCAGTGTACATCTATACAAGGCATTGCCATCTCTTTTCATGGATAAAGCCGATCCACTGTCTGTGTGGAGGCATTAATACTCAACTGGACTACTCAGACCTATACACTTACTAGTACTTTTTCTGAGGGTGAAGGTCTCTTGAAGAGTTTGATATGTTTATTATGAACATCCTTTGCAATATTTTTTTTACAATCGCTTTCGTAGTTATTTTCCCCGTAAGTTGTTCATATAGAGAAACATGCTATCAGTGGCATGTTAAATCTCTCAAAATCGTTATGTGTTCTATTTTGGTTTTCTTCACAGCTTAAAAAGTAGGTAAGAGAGAGACGTAGTTTGAGAAAGGATAAAAGACTTCCGGGTCATGGTTTAAAATACCTTACTAAACCAGTATATTAGAATCGTCAGGCGTTGGCGTTGCCACAAACGACTGTACATTTGTCAGATTGATAGTAAATTAAGGTTCCTCTGGCTTAGCCTTCAAAGTTAAACACATTTACACACCTGTTTAAGCCCCAAGGTTATTTTGCCTCTAGGTTGTCTCATCGCTGAGTTACAAGTGTTAGGGGTAAAAGCGAACTATGTGAAGAGGCCGTACGATCTGAGTGTATCCCTTGGTGTGCATGGCTTGAGGCTTGTGGATGCGTTGCAGACCTATGGACCCGAGTATGAACTGCTGCTTTCATCCTACGACAGACCAAAGCCAGACAGTGTCTTTGAGACACCCACCAAAGGTTTGCAAACGTACTTAACAAAAACAATTACATTCACAGGCAGACATAAGTCACCTAGAAATACTCTATTAGCCTTTTAAGTTTAATTTATGTTTTGTAGTTTTCTTACATGGCAAGTTGTTTATTCTATTTTGTTAACGTTTCGGTGTAAAGCCTCGTCGATGATATGACAAAAGTATGCATTTTTTGTATCTAGGAAAATTTATGGTTTCTAAGAATATCATTAGAATCATGTATTATGTTTTTCCTGAGCAACCTTTTTTGAAGTAGGTGCATTAGTCGCGTGTTACTTCTCTCGTATAAATGGTCTTTTTAATTTTTTTACCTTATTGTTTAGAAACTGGTGTAGCGAGAACCTTTCTTTCTTGGTTGTTTTTAAGGCGACAGCTCCTTTACTGAAACAGTAACGAGTGCCATCTCAGCTATGGCTGAGATGATGCGCTTTCCCAGCTCAAACACCTCACGTGAAACTCCAAGAGACGATATCAGCACCGAGCAGGAGTCTACGCTCATCGGTGATTCCACGAACGCAATGGAGGGCGAGGACCTTATTCTATTTGAATACCAGCAGTTAAAACCAGACAGCCCATCAGCCGTCGGTTGCGGGTCTCTGAAGATAGCGTCCCTGCAGCTCAACTCACTCCATGTCACAGGTAAGAGAATCTCCTGAAAGGGAAACTCATATGATACTCTGAATTGAGGTAAAGTCTGCTTTCTAATATGCTGGTCATGAGTTCAGTTTTTTTACTAGTTTCCTGGTTTTTAAGGATCATCAAAATTGTGTAATCGCTTACTGAGTGCGCGACTTGTTAGCGCAGTTCGTAAGATCTCTTACTGCCAACTAGGAGGTCCCGGGTTCAATCCCCGGCCTGGTCGAGGGTTGAACTTTGCGTGATCTCCTTTCGCCACACCGTCCGTGGGCAGGGTTATTAAAGAGTTGGTCTAATCTCTTAAAATGTTGGCTGAGGGGACTTAAAAGAACCCACACACTTCCCGAAAAGAGTAAGGTAGTGCAAGTGTTGTAGTGAGGGCCACATAGAATATTTCTTCGTGTAATATTGTGTAGTATTTTTATTATCACCATATTGAAGAATTTAGTAATGGCAATAATTATATTTATATATGCTACAATATATGTGTTTCTTTACTGTTTACGCTTGACCTCTACTTTCCGTTTTATAGAAATGAATTCGTCATAAGAAATGAAATACAGCCACTAATTTTTAGCAGTGGTTTGCAGACATTGAGGACCCGGTCGTTCAGAGCCCGATTGGCACTAATCCAGGGTTAACTCTTGATAAAAACTATAGAGGTGACCCAGGATTAGTGCTAATCGGGCTTTGAACAACTGGACCCAGATCTGAATGCTTACAAAATATCTAACGGAGTGTTTTAAAACAAGTAAACTGTGATCAAGTCAAGCCAACCGTTCCTTCCAACATCTGTTACAGCTAACCAAGAAACCCTTGTTTCACTGATGACATTCTTCAATGAAGCCTTTGCACCAAGTCTTGGTTCAGTTTCTGGCAGTTTGCAGCAAGCTTCAGAAGAGCCAGCAACTGTTGATTCTCCACAAGAAACAGTCAGTGTAAGTTAACGACTGTAGTAACTATGAAATGACCAACCATAAGAGCTGTTTAGTATGGAGGATCGGTTTGAATTTATGAGAGAATTTGACTAGATTAAGAAGTTTAGAGAGTTGTTTTCAGTGCTTAAAGCGGGGGTTAAATTAACAAGAGAATCAATGAGAGTTCGAACTCGCTCTTGTTTGACTGCGAACTCAACCCTCATGCACTCTCATCGACCCTCATGCACTCTCATCGACCCTCTTGCACTCCTATCAACGCTTATGCACTCTCATCGAATCTCGAGCGCTCTCATCAACTTTGAACATGTTCAAAATTTCGGTAAGGGCTGACAAGAGTTCAAAATCTCACTCCCGTTTGACCGCCAACTCTCACGCACTCTCATCGACTCTCAAGCGCTCTCATCAACTTTGAACATGTTAGAAATCTCGAAAACGTTGGTTGAGCGTCTCTTGTCAACTGTCAAGGACTCTCAACTCTTCGCTTGAACGCACGCATGAGAGTTGAACAGATAAATGATCAAACAGTTTTGCAATTCAGAGAGCTCAGCTGTTTTCATGTGTGTACGCTCGTGAGATGGTGAGGCAATGAAACTAAGTTAGAGTATAAGCTTTTTTAGCTATGACCAGGCATCAGTTGTCGTTATAATGCAAAATTTCCAGATCTCAAAAAGCGAACAAACACAACAAGCTACTAGAAAGGGTTTTTTTTCACTGCCTCATGAGGCAAAAGGCTTACGACAGCTGCTAACTGCCTTGATAGACTTACTGTTGAGCACTTTCCTCTGGTGATGTTTGTTGAAATAATATCCGGCACGAAAAAAATGACCCCTTAGAGCGTATTCTTTAGGCTCAAAATCGCACTTAGAATTGCCATGCCCGTAGGCAGGGTGGATGCGCGCGCCAAAAAAGTCCGCAGCTGTAGATTCAATTAGAAAAAGAGGTAATCAGGGCCTTTGCCCCTTATATTTGTTTTTTTGAGAGTCTTATTTTACGAATTTTATGAAATTTATTGGCTCTTTTGATCGAACCTTGATCGATTTTGGAGGACACACATGGAACATGGAAATTGTTAGTAACTGGCCGTCTTTGGTCAACCCACCCCTACCCCAACAAAATTCCTGGCTACGGGTCTGATTACTGAACGCTTTTGGTGGAAATGCGATTTGCTGGAACTGAAATATTTGTTTTCGGTAACTTAAGCACTTCAGAGTTTTAGTGAGTTTTTTCTGCAAATTTCTTTGAAGTAAAGTGTTTTAAACTTTTAATCTGAGGGTTTGAGATACAGTTGGTGTAACTATAACCACCACTTTCACTTTCAGCCGATCCTATGTGTGGATGTAGGTTATTGATAGCATGAGTATAAACTTCATTTTTGGCTCGAAGGTTAATACCACTCGAAAATCTTTGCAATTTGAGGAAAGAAATGTTTAAAGACTATTTTAGGAAAGGGCGTTCTCTTCTTAGTTTTTGCTCAAACGCAAAATTTAAGAGCAAAAAGTTTCCAGATGATCTCGATTTGCGCGTGCAGTGTATTGTTTGTCAAAATTAGGCGGTTTACGTCCCAGCAAGCGCGCATGTTTTGAGAATTTTCAACAATCAGCTTTATTAGACAAATTAAATAAACTATAACTTTACATTTTATTTTGGTGAGAATTTGGTGCTCAGAAAATAAGAAAAACATTGTAATGAATGGATCGCCCATCAAAACCCCTTTGTGCGCCCTGATTGGCTGCTGACTGCTGACAGCTGTCAAATCGAGATCATCTGGTTATGCACAAGTGTCTGTTTATGTACACTTACGTGGAACTGACATAATGATGTTATACTAGGACACAGCAGCAGATGCTCTTGAGATGACAGCTACGGTTCATCATATCGATGTGCTACTTGTTAGAACAGTCAAGGCGAATGACAGGAAAGTATGCCGAAAAGTGGCTGATGTCACAATAAGCAACCTTACTGTGCAGGCAACATTGGGAGATGAGCTGTTTATAGATGGAGCTCTGGGAGGATTACGCGTAGGGGACCTAACCCCGGAAGGGTCTCTTCATAAGTGCGTCTATACCTGTGGGCGGCCGTCGGATAGGAACCTTTCCAATGAAGAGGTTGCAGAGCTGTGGACTCTTCCAGAAGACAATAAAAATGGATCAGCCGATGAGAGAGCTTTCTCATTTACTCTTGTCAACCCAAAGAAAGGAACGAGTAGTCAGCGAGTTATCGTCGAGACAATTAGTGGATTAGATATCGAAGCAAGTAAAATTGCAAGGAATGTTCAAATCAAAGTCCACATGGCATCCGCGCAGTACGTGCACACCAACAGGTTTCTTTCGGAACTTGCAATGTGTGCTGGTGACTTTGTTGATTATGCGAGAGAAGTTGGTGAAACACTCCGAGATGCCGCAGCCAGTGTTGCAATGGGCCTAGTCAGCAAGAAAAGGGCCCTTGCTGATGGCCTAGACTATTTGTCTTCGTCATTTGTGGCAACAGCTCCAACAGCAGATACTGGTAGTCGTCGACAGAGCATTGTTAGTGACGATCACAACAACGACATGCTTCTTGTTGGAGACTGTGAGGATGGGTTTCTCCAGCAACCTGCTGGAAGAAGGGTTTATGCTTGCATTATTGTGGAATCCCCGATTGTTAGCGTACCAAGGACGTCAACTGGCGCTGAAATGCTCGTGGCTTGCTTGGGTCAAATGACCATCAAGAACACCCATCTCACAGAGGCGCTTGAGGAAAGTGATGAAAATAATATCGTAACAGTTAAGGAACACGATGTTGACCGAGTCTTTGTTGAAATCAAAGATATGAGCTTGAGCTGCCTCACGCTGTCCTTGGAGGAAACTACCAGGGTTTCACTCGGTCAGTCCTTAACTGATTCACTTATGGACGAAATCACACGCAAGCCAAGAACAGGCGATCCAATCCTACGAGAGACTGCTTTTCAACTGATAGTTGACAGAAGGTCCGAGGTAACGCCTCGGTTTGAGACACCGACTAATGCAAAGCCAACAATTCATCTGACGGGAAAAGTTGTCAGTCCCCTGATGCTCGAGTTGTCAACGCAAACGTACAGACATCTGTTTGCTACGATCGACAGTTTGACGGGCGACAAGGAGCATGGGGTGGGCGTCACCACACAAAGTAAGCCAGAGATGTTTGGTGCAAGCAGTTTTGAAGCCCGCAATATACCTCCTCCTGCAAGGTAGAGATTTACTGTTATAGTCGCTGGTTACTACATAGTATGACCGGTAAACCCAGCTCTTCTAAGGCGATGTTTACATGATACCGTTGATACCGGGTTGAGTTTCATTCCGTTACGACTTCATCCTGGTTCCATACCGAGTTTCTATATTCGTTTACGTTCCGGTAGTCGCACCGGATCGAAAGTTTTGTTCCGGAACGAAATCTGGCCGCACGTTCCACAAGTATCATGTGAAGAAGGCACGAACTCATTTTTGTACCGAATTAGGCAAGTGGATTGGTTGGGCTGATCAGCCGACTCATATTTTTGATCCGCCAATGATTTTACCGTACTTTCATTCCACTATGAGAAATTCTATGCAAACGGGAAACGAAGTATTGAGCGTTGTACCGGAATGAAATTCATCACGTGTAGGGGACCTAACCACGGTATCACGTAAACACCACCTAAATTAGTTTAACTGAAATAGGTTATTAGACCGAATGTATCTAGTTACTAACCTTCTGACAACATTAGGGGTAAGAAAAATTCCGAAAAGATGTCGAACTACTGTAAACGTTTTTGTTCAAACAAATGAATTGAAACGAACAAGTTTATAAGCAAATGGAGAATACCTAACATCTGCAAGTAATGAACAACAGTTTATATTGTCTTACTGATCATTCTACATGTAATTTTGTTTAGATTGTCTAACTGCTCATTTTAGATTTGTCAAAAATGTGGTAGATGCTACAGTTAACTAAAAGGTCTTGTGTGTGAAAACGATGCGTGCATGAAGACACATTGTCAGGCATCAGTGAATGGTGGTAGTAGCAACAGTCCTTTATTTAACAAGGGTAAACCACTCGGCTTAAAAGCAAATGTATCAGTGGATGCCCTACACATTACGGTAAATATTGCACAATTGTAAATTTATTAATTGCGTAAATTTCTTTTTTTCGTATTTTTCACAGTCCAACTGCTTTAGGTCAGGAAGGGTTAGTGTTTGGAAAGGTTTCCCAAGTGAACAAAGCTTCTTTGGAGCCTACGAAACAAAAAGATCGGGAGATGAAAACGGGCGAACGCAACCCTCCCCAAGATAGGCCAGATACTCCGCCCCAAGAGACTGAAGACAAGGAAAATGAACAAACTCCAGTAAAGGCCTTCCTGGAAGTGCCCCATTTCAGCATTAAACTGTGTGGAGAGCTAAACCGTGTTGAACACGAGATCGTGGATATTATGTTCAAGGACTTCTCATTGTCCTTTGATCACTCGGAACCAACATTGACACATTTTGACATCACTCTTGGAGGCTTGCTAGTTGAAGATCTTCTGCAAGAACCTAACTCGTTTTATCGACATTTGATGGCATCAGCTGTTCCTCTACGAGACCAATTCAAGCACAGATCTTTATCTGCTTCTCCAGCTCTGTCTTCGTCATGCCCTACCGTCTCACAGTGTGGTCTGTCTTCAAATCTTTCTTCCTCTCTCCCACTTTACTTTCCAGCTTCTCCAAAAGCCGACGCTTTTCGTACACTGTCTCCACTTAGACCCCTCTTTAAAAGCAGCAAGTCGCCTTCCTTGTCAGCCATCGAAACTATTGCGGAAAGTACACGTACATCGCTGGAGGACATTCCAACAACTTCTGGTGTGAAACAAAAGAAACCTGCTGAGGTTTTAGTGCATGTTAAGGTGTTATTCGTGGATAAGAACTCTCCAGAATTCGTGAACAAGTACAACAAGGTAAGTAGCTTTGTGTTACAACAAACCCACCGGGGTCAAGTTTCTTCCTTTTCTCCTCGTGGGCCCATTTTATTTTAGGGATGTTGCTAAAAAGGAATTACTTTTGATGCTGGTGCGCGCGTCAGCTTAATCGTTGAAGATGATCTCGATAGTGAAGGTTTTGGTATAAGCTAATTGCTTCTGTTTTAGGAGTATTTTTGAAAAAGAAATGAGAAAAAAGTTGTTCATAGTTCGATTTTATGTTATAGTACTGGAAGTACGCTGCTTTAGTGAAATGTATGAAAAGAAAAAGGATTTGATCAAAAGCGAACATCTTGGAATTGGAAGTGTGGCTTAGTGAACGGGGTTTAAGCATACAAAATTTAGCAAAGCGTACGTGATATTTGATGAATGGAGGATGCACTTAGGATCTCCGTATAAGAGCCAGCAAAATTAAGAATCTTAAGGCTAAGATTTCGGTTGATGCACCAAATACGTACATAGAAGAGCCGTCTTAGCTTCAGATCTGAAATAGGTTATTAATTTTTAAAGAAATATATGGAGAGCGGCAACAATAGTTTTTCTCAGGTATCATCTATATGAGAGCCTGTTTGGGCTGACCCATGCTCTTACATACGGATTCTTACCGTAATACATTTTAGTATTTTTGTTGAATGATCGAAGTAGACAGGTATTATCAAAAATATAGATTCCATCTCTGAATCACATACAATGTTCTGCTCATGAGATAGATTGAATCTACTAGATCGCTTCTGAAGATTCACCGCAGCTTTTCGAGGATTTCCAGAAACATTAAACACTTCAACACTTCCAATTTCTGATTTTCAGACAATGCCAGATGTTTAAGGAAATAAAGGCATTTATACCTTTACCAGTAGAAATAATTTTTCTCAATCCTGCAGGTAAACCGATTTGTGGATATTGATTTCAACGCCTTGGATACGACAGTTAACCTGCAAACCTGGGTGATGCTTCTAGAATTTTTTGGAATCGGTGTTCCGAATCCCCCTACATCCCAGCCAACCAGTCCTGTCTCCCCTGAGGGCCCACAAGATTGGAAAGGTACATCGAATGCAAACGAACCCGAGAAAATGGAAGGTAAAAAAGACGTCATTGTGCATTTTCATAAGATGTTTTTGATTCTGAAAGCAAACATGCCGGTTGTAACACCTCCCGTATCTATTTATAGACGAGACTTTATTTTTAGTTAAAATGGCGCACTGGCCAAATGCATAATAACCCCATTGGCCCTCGACTATACCATGATCCGTTGCTCGGACCTTTTTCCTTGGTTCGCGGAACTCACGGAGCTAAGCTGAAGTCGTTACTCGAACATCTCCAAACATTGGTGGTGAAAACATTGCAAAGATAAACTTGCATTACCGATAACAACACAAACGAGTGCAAAGGATCGCGTGGTTGTCTTTAGGGCCGTGTTACACTGGGCAATCTTTTTCACAATAGTCCAGTTTCGTATTCCAGTTACCGCTGATTGCAATGACCACAGGCTCATTTCTACAGCGTTAGCCTCGACTTGATGTTAAATCTACATAAATACCCGCGAATACGATTAGAAGTCTGAGCCTGCACAGAGTTGTAAATAGCTCATATCTACATTGGTATTTATGAAGTTTTAACGACACGTCGAGGCTATCGCTATGAAAACGAGTCCGTAGTCATTGTTATCAGCAAAACTACGATAAGAAACTGGACTATTTGCAATCTAAAACAAGCTGCAGAAAAACAGTGTACACATGGAGACAGCTTGCTTCACCACGAGAACTTGCGAGCCAAGTTACAAGAAGTAGAATGATGTACATTTTTCAACGCTGTCAGCTTCGTTGCAGTGCACAACCCACAATAATCTGCTGCCAACATTACACAGCAAGTTGAAGAAAAAAGCATCTTGAAATAGAACCTCCATGATTGGATTTGCTATATTGTATTCCTAAAAAACTGCTGCAGGAGATCGTGTGCTTTCTATTTGCTTATTATAAAATGAATTATACTCATTCTGGAAGTGCTAAGCTTAAGTTGCAGCCTTTAAGACAATTAGCTTACATCTGATTACTTTCTTTTGCTTTTCACACCAGTATCCTCAGAAGAACAGCCGGGTGAAAATGAGAACACAAAAGTGACTCTACAGGTTTCTTCGTTAAGCCTGACCTTGAATAAGACGCAGTACCCTCTTGCCAAAGCTAAGGTTATGGGGCTAGCCACTCATATTGAGATGAATGATGGAAACTTTGCTGCTAAAGGAAAACTAGCGGCCATTTCCGTCACTGATATGTCTCCCCATGGTGCACTGTACAGAGAAAAGTAAGTTCGTTTATGTAACAACGCCACGGGTGCTTCTTTATTTGTGTTATTACTCGCGGCCGTAGGCGAGCGAGTCTTAAATTCGGCTCTTTTTTTTTTTTTTTTTTTTTGTTTCCTGATTCAGACACAAAACGCCTGAGCCAATCAGAAC
>JAOBYE010710958.1:0-11132 GCA_025403585.1 Parazoanthus swiftii
TTGTGAGAATTCATTTTTCAAAACTTGAGGGGTTCCGTACAGGTTTTGCAAAGTGTCGGCCATGTGCTTCGTGACAACTTGAGTCTAGCTTGATCTTGCATTTTGATGCAATTGGCAGTCAGTAACCGTCCACTAAACGAAGTTCTGCCAAAGTTTATTTCAACTATATATAAAGGAATGGAAACGAATCTGAAAAGTAATTTGGCGTTTACCCGAAACACATCAATGTCTCTAAAGGGCTGGCTACACGATGCAACATTGCGCGCAATATTGCACGCAATGGCTAAATTGCACCGTGTGACCACCACTGAAATTATTGCGTGCAACATCACCGCAACATTTCAGAAGTAGAATCAAATTCTACTTCTGCAGCATTGCGCGCAGCAGTTTCGCCAGTTGTCGCAATTAGTCAAGTTTCAGCCAATCACATTTCACCTGTCAACTTGGGTGCGCGCGCATGTAAACAAACATAAAGGCGGACCTGGAAGTCACGGCAGTGAGTTGGTAGCCGTGCGACCTATGTTGCAGAAGGGTGGCCGCACTTGATTGAAACAATTGCACGCAATATTGCGCGTAATGTTGCATCGTATAGCCAGGCCTTAAGGTTAATTTGAGTTGTGCTCTCAACTAAAATGGATCTCTTGAATGTTAACTTTTCTCAACAGCGGGAGCTTTGTTAAAGAAACTCCCTGATTCAATAAACATAATCAAATTTTCTGTTAGCCGAGTTTTTAGCTCTTTTTCTACCGAAACTTTGACTGCCGCGCCGGCAGGGAAGGCAAGTCTTAACAGATTTATTACCTTCAAAACCCGGATCATATTTATCCGTTTGGGCGATCCGTGAACCGACCTATGCCGCACCGCTCTTGAGTTTAAGACGAAAGTTATTTCAATACTGTAGATATCGTGTGCATGAGTACGATAGCCAGTACTCAGGTTTTTCTGTTTGGCAAGATTTGGCTCCTACTTTACACCGTATAAGTAGTGACTGTTTTATATCAAAGCGATCTAAACTGACCATTCCAATTGAGTCGTGCATGCGTTTGTCATTTGTCATTGTGGTGTCGACGTGTGCTCTGGGGGATGAATACATTAATTTACTACTACTAGTTTTAGGTTCATTAGGAAGATGCTAGAGCGTTGACATATTCTTATACAAATATATGTTTAATGTACAGTGTATAAAGTATATAAAGAGAAGCCAAAATGATTTTTCCGGCTTCAACACACGCCGATATATCTTCGTAAACTAAGCATTCACGCAACAAGAAACAAAATTGCACTGACTGCGTGTCCTTTCAATGTCGATAAAAAAAGTAGAAGAAAAAGTACGAGGGTAGAAACTCGTATTTACAAAAATATTAATTGAATTGACTGTACAACAATTTTTGACGTTATCCTATCAGTAACTTTCTTATCCTGGGGCCAAACTAATTCTTTTTCCGGTTTCCTCAAAAACTTTCTTGAAAATGGCAGCTTTCATTTGATGATACAAACCTTTTTTATACTCAAACAAGAACTTGTTACTTTTAGAGAGTAACATAAATGCTCACCTTGAATATATTAACTTATGGCTTTCTTGCAATAAATTATCCCTTAATATTACCAAAACAAACTTTGTTATCTTCCATACCCCTCAAAAAAAGCTGCCCTTTATTCCCAGATTATATATTAATAAGATACTAATTCAACACGAAAACTATATTAAGTATTTAGGTGTAAATTTAGACTCTAATTTACGATGGAATTATCATATACTTCAGATCACAAAGAAAATCAGTAAAGGTATTGGAGTACTTACCAAAATTCGTCATTATACTAACATTCATAATTTAACTCAACTCCATTACACTTTAATTTTTTCTTTCTTAACATATGGTCTTGTAGTCTGGGGTAACACTTACAATTCATTGCTTAAACCATTGACTACCGCTCAAAAGAAAGCAGTAAGAATTATGACCTATTCTAATTTTCGTGAGCACTCTATTCCTCTTTTTAAAATGCTTAATATTCTAAAATTTCTTGATTTGATCTTGTATAGGATAGCACTATTAATGTATGATTACTATACTGATAGATTACCTCGGGCTTTCTCTGACTTTTTGAAAAAGTAAGTTATAGACACAACTATAATACTAGATTAGCTGCTAGGGAATCATACAGTCTTCCATTAGTTAGAACAAAATATGGTCAATTTAGGCTTCGTTTTATTGGAGTTAAAATTTGGAATTCACTCAATGAAGAGTAAATCGTCCTTTAAAAAAGCAGTACAAGGTGACTTTGTGACTCTCTACTGATGCCAATTATATTTGTCCTTTCCTGTATGTTTTTTTTCATTACCTACTTTTATTGAAATGATTTCTTTGGCTGTAAATATTATTGTACTTGTATTTGTAACTCAGTTTTATAATCCTGTCTGGATTTAATCAACTAGTCCCTTGTCATGTTCCGACTTTACTAATGTTCATATTAACTAGTGGCAGTCCGTCTCGATTAGTTTATAAACTATTTTCAGACTGCCAGTATCATTTATTCTTTTTGTCTAAATTTATAATTCACATGTGAAAATACAAGATACAAATAAATTGTTGTTGTTGTTGTTGTTGTTTCACTAATGTCTGGAACCGCTTTGAACCGGAAGAAAATTCTAGCGCATGCGCAGACGTTTTGCCGCGGTGTCAGGTCTGGGTAGCTCGTAAAACGTTCGCGATATAGTGTTTCTGGCAGGATTCTGCGCAACATCTTGTTCATCTCTTCTTTAATTTTAAATTTTCTAGAACAGTTTGACAAAGTAGATGTCAAGCACTATATGTTGGTGACTGTCATCAGATATTCGTTTAGCACTTCCAACTAGCTTCCGTTAACTTTCAGCTGCAAATATGGGGACGAAAGATGACGAGTATGATTATCTATTTAAAGGTATGGAATTATAGTTAGTATGTTCGTTTAATCGTGGTCAGTTCTTGTTACAAAGTTCTAAGAATTGCCGTTTGTTTTTGCTTTCAGTTGTGTTGATTGGGGACTCCGGCGTTGGAAAGTCAAACCTCTTTTCGCAATTCACGCGAAATGAATTCAACCTGGAGTCGAAATCTACAATTGGAGTAGAATTCGCTACTAGAAGTATTCAGGTTGACTCGAAAACTATAAAGGCTCAAATCTGGGATACAGGTAAGGTCGTTGCATCGGTTTATTTCCCGGGGGGGGGGGTACTCCCTTTGTAAGTTGTCAGGAAACCTAAAAAAATACCCTAAAAACACCTGGCCCTCAGATTTTGCTACCCAAAAGCCTCTCTGTCTCTGACTTATTTATTGCGTATAAAATGCAGTGTTTCAGTAATAAAATTTAAGTCAAATGCAATTTATTGTTAGCAGTATACGTCAAATACACTTTTCTCATGACTGTTAATGAGTGTATACATGTAGATATGGTCTTTATTATAACCAGGATTACCCCTAAAACATACCACTGCAGGTATTCTTAAGACTTGGGTTTTGCACGAGAAATTAAAAAATACTAGATTGCCAATTTCAACCCCTAAAAAAACCACCGGCTCCCCCGACATCCAACTACTAAATAGGAAGTACCCCCCTGGGGTTTATTTTCAAGAGCTAGTGTCAAATGATCATGGATAAGTTTGAACTGTAGATCCAAAGTCTTGCACAAGCTTTGTTGATTTTGATATAAGGAGGTTACATGTGTTACCCTTTTTTAGAGGCCGGTAGAGATTTTTTGCTCTTAAAAGTCCTTGCTTTGGCTGGATTAATTTAAATCTACTGATAAAAAAAGGTTTTAACTATCAAGGGAACCCTCTGCAAAGGGGTTTCGTGTTCCTGTACAGTCATTGATCTAAAGCAGCAAAAAAAATTATCAATTCTTAGTTCTTGTGAGAAGAAAACAGATACAGTTATTGTACTAGTGCTGATTTTATGCAGCAAAACATGGGCAGTGAATTGAATTTTATGTATCTTGAAGCAAAGTTTCGACTTTCAGGCATTTATACTTTCTGAGTTGAGTGGAATTTTAGTTTTGATTGAAACTGATCGAATTGAGATAAACCAATCGAGGAAAAAATTTACGGCTTTACATGTAACTAGTTTCATACCTTCAGCCAGCACCAGTACCAAAGTATTGGAAATCAGCAAATGAAATAATGTATAAATGTTTAAAACAACAAAGTTCCTTATTCACCAAACATAAAGTTGCTTTTCATCAAAAATCAAACAATTTTGTTGCTTCTTCGAAACCATTTCTTTTCAAAATTGCCAATATTCCAGTGGTTCAGTTAAAAAGTCAAAGCTAATGCTCATCTAAACTAAAATAATTGGGACAAAAAACTGATTAAAAACCCATTCAATAAGTAAGAATTTCTGTGTTAATTTATACAGTATTTTGAGGTACCAAAATTTGTGTTTTGCAATCACCACAGCAAAAGGAAGTGAGTTTTTTCTGCCCAGCACGACAACTGGCTGATGTTAGCTCAGGCCTGATTCATTGCCGTAATGAATCAATCAGTTCCCACACAATAAGCGACACTTCTTTGCAAAATGAAGGTCAGATAAGATTATTTTAAAAAGGATGACAAAGAAGATTTGCCGTTGGGTGGTTTAGACAAAGCAGTGCCTCTGATGGCTGCACATAGTTTTTAGAGCTGAGTAATTATCTACATACTGGCTATACTGACCAGCAAATATGGTTCATACTCTAACTTGTTTAAACTAAAGTTTATTTGAGGGGAAATGGTGGCCATTTTACTCTGTCTTCCACAGCATGCAATTAACCAGACGGAGTGTATCTGTCTAATGATATTGAAAACTACAACAATGGGCAATGAGACACACTTTCCCTTCCCTTTCATACAAGGAGGCTTTGGATGAACCAGTTTTAATTAACTCCTCTGTCCAATTGCCATCAACTTCTTACTGACACGCTATTCAACAAAGTAACTACTGACAGGGAGAACAAACTGCACCGTCTCCTACCAGCACAAAACACCTGTCTATCTATCAAAGTTGTTAAATGACGAAAACAAATAGCCCATTTCTGAATTATGCTCCACTGCTCACGAACAAAACCTTGAAGTTGAGGCTTGGTGCTCAAAAACAGTACATGTACATCAAATGCATGAAAAGTGAGCACCTAGCCTCGACCAGAAGGTTTTGTTTTGAGCAGTGGAGCGTAATTCGGAAATGGGCTATTGGTTCATGATTGAAGCAGCACTTGATCGAGGTTTGTCCATACAAATCGATGAAACTGATTCTCACATTTCACTACACTCATGAAAAAGGTATTGGCTGAATATTTCAGGAAGAAAATACAATAGCTACCTGATCTGTTTTGTTTGCACAAGCACTTAGCGAAGTTGTAAGTTTCCTATGTGGTGCATAATTTCAAAATAACTGCAAGTTTTTTTTCTGGATACCATAATTACAGGAAAGGATCAATGACTGTACGCCTCCAGAATTTCCTATCAGAAAGAAAAACAATTACCTGTATTGTTAATATGTGTCATAATTTTCTTTGCTGAATGTTCACCGAACTGAGAAATGAATTTTTTAATCTCTTCCAGCCGGCCAAGAAAGATATAGAGCTATTACACTAGCGTAAGTAATAAATCTACTCGATTGTTTGACTTGTGTTTGTTCGTTTAGTTGTAATAAGATTTTGTTTGACTGTGGTTTGTTTTGTAACTATGCATCTGTGGTTGCAGTTTAGATATATGAACAGTATGTTGTTTCTAAAGATTCACTGTCTATAGGCGAGTTTCAGCTGACATCATTGTTATTGAATGCCCATGTTGCATCATGGGAGATGTTTTGGCTGAAAACAAGATGGCGGACAAACAACAAAGTGTGTGATTTTACATTCCCCAAGTTTATCTGCAGTAATGGTCAATTCCTGATGCATTATTAGATGCACAAACAGGAATATTGAAGAAAGAAAATGCCTTTTCCGTATGCCAATGAAAAGAACCATGAATGTCAAAGTAAATAGCTCTTGAGCATCTGCAGAGTGAATATTGACGATCTGGGCAAACCATGGGCTCCATCAAGATCAGACCGCATATGTTGGGCCTCTTTCTTGACAGGTTTGTTCATTTCTTTAAAATTCATAATTTTAGTGTTTATTTCAAATGGTTTACATTTTAAGGCTAAGTTTGTCATTCTTTTCTGACAGGCAAGCCGCTTTGGATCATAGTCATCCAGATTACACCCCACGACTGAACTTGGGACACAAGTATGAGGAAAGCAAGCATGTGCCCCAAAGGTCTCTGGATCACTTTGAGAGATAAAGAAACAAATGATTCCGTAGTGGTGTCAGCCTACTGTTTCTGGCAAATCTCAGGATGAAGCTACCACTTGTGCTTCTTCAGATTTGTCGTTATCCAATTTAAAATCCAGCTTGCAAATTGGACATTTCAGAGCAGTTGAGATGAAATATACCACTTCTTCAAGTAGTAAGTAATGAAGGATCCTCTGAAAATGGTTTTGATACTTATGCCAACCAGTAAAAACATTCTGAAGAACTGAAAAGATTGCAGTCTGAACTTGAGAGACTGAAAAGTCAGCTAGAAACTCAAGGAAAAAAATCTGTCTACTTCAATGACGAATTGCAAAAGTCCATCGCAGAAAATACGGAGTTAGTGGAGAAATTGAGATAAAAAAGTTTTAGAGCTGCCAACCTGAGTAATGACAAGATCAAGAACTTTACTGGTAACTTATTTCTAAATGTTTTTTTAAAATATAATATTTTTATGAAATATAAATAATATGAAATGTATACCATAAATTTACATTTTTATTACATGTACAATGCACAAAAATGCTACTCGCAGCAGCTGGCTAGTAATTAATGTGTTTCAAAAAGTTTATTACCAATTTCAACAGTTTAACAGTCAAACATCAATTATCCAGACCACTATTATCCAAACTTTTTTCTCTGGTCCTTTAATGTATTCTATTACTATAATTTTCATTTCTGATTGTACATGCATGTACTCTCGTTACACACATACATAAACTTTATTACAATGTAAGTCTCAAATTTACAGGGTAGCTATAGTGGCTAATATCTTCAAAGGTTAATTAACTGTAGGCTGTTTCATTGGATTCAAAGTAGTCCAGATAATCAAGGTTTGACTGGATTGGTTTCTGTTTGACACCTTATGATTTTTTATGAATGAATATTAAAAGCTAGTTTTAATGTTATTATTTTTGTATTGAGCAGGTGTGCATTATGTACAGTAGCACTCTTTAAAGTAGTTGGCATGATGTCCCAGAAGTTACCAAGTCGGTGTAAGATCCTGAATCAAGCTGACAAGGTGCTGCTCATCCTAATAAAATTGAGACTTGGTTTTCAAAACAAAGACCTTGCATAGAGGCAAGTTTAGCAAATAATTGTGTTACATGTAGGATATGTATAAATGATTGCACAGCTGTAAACCCCAGATTATTAATGTTTTAAGGAATTCATTAATATCAGAAAAAATATGTAGTGCTTTTTATGTAAGCAGGTATGCAAGCTGACCTTTTTACACAGTACCGTATATATTCATTTATAAGTCAAACTTTTAAGACGTCAAAATTGACCCAAAAAATCAGCCTCGACTTATATATGAGAGAGAACGTAACACCCCACCAAATTGTAGTTTGCCAAGTACTGGATTTTTCACCCACTAATAGCAGATCCGTCTTGGAATGGCATACGGTTCATCCCGAAAGAGCCAGTGAAATGTGATTTCTTGCAAGCCAAAGTAGTTTTAAAATAGATTTTTAGCATGTGTTTTGTTGTAACTTCAGTTTTGGAGGATTGCATAAGTATATTCTATCAATTTTCACCGTAAAGAGAGCAGCTGCAGGGAATCGGACGATTGCAGCACTTTTCTGCATTCTAAAGGTTACTGGAATTTACTGTTTTCAAGTTTGTTTCGATGTATTTTAAAATGTATAGTCTTCGTGCAACAAGTTACGATCGTGCGCCACGTTGATTTAGCGTAAAGTGTGTGGGGACTGGTGCTGAAACTACAGCATCAGACATGGACACGGTCTTTGTTTATGTCTTGTCGAAATAGCTTACAGTAAATTTCTTCCTGATATCCCCACACCCAATGCAATTGACATCTGTATTATTTCTGAACAAGAATTTCAGCTTGAATTAACATTTTATCATCGAACAGTTTTGTAGCAGAACGATAGCGATCGTCGACTACAAAGCACAGTGCAGTTGCGATGTATGCATGCACACTCCTCGCTGGCAGATAAATAAATGAAACTCGAGTGTTTTGATCAAGTTACTTTGCTGTAAGTTATCTGTACATTGATCCAACATTGCTTGAATAATATGATTGCTTCCTTTGTAAACAAATTACACGGTAACTTTTCACTGATGAAGACTGATGGTTCAGTCGAAACGTCTGTGTATAACAAGATTGCCGTTTCTATCGGAGATAGGTGTCCATTTTCATTCGCTGATACGTTTTTAAACTGTTAAAATAGTGCTACATATGTGAATACAGGTTAGAGCAAGTGAAATTGCTTTTTAACAAAACAACTATTAGAACAGCGCATTATTTTTCTTTACTTTTGGTATTTTGTCCACTCTAGTCATCAGAAATGCCTCTTTTACTGCATCATTTTATGCCTAATATTATATAACTATAATTGAAATTTATAATTTCTTAAAAAGTGTCAATTTTGGCTTCAAAAATCGGGTTCGACTTATGTACGCATCCGACTTATACACAAGTATATATGGTAATAGTTGGAAAAAAGGCTGTATTTTGTCAACTAAACCTGGTTGTTGAAAGAGGTGTCACTGTAATCATCTTCCTAGATATTTAATAAAGTGTGTTTGTTTACCAGGTTTGAAGTGTCACAGTCACAAGAAATAGTCACATTATAAAATAGGGCACCATAGTGATGGCTGAAGCACCGCAGTTCCTGGTTGTTTGGCCAGAGAAAGAAGTAGTCGTTCGTAGCATGCCATGGTCTTTAGGAAAAGTAAAATTTATCAAAAGAACAGGGTGATAATCTACTGTTCTGAAGTTTTCATTGATTCAATGGCCAACAAATCTGCTTGCCCAAATTGTTACATACAGTATCTACAAGCACCACAACCTGACGTTGAAGTATTTGGTTTGGGTAACTCCCTTGGGTGCCATCTTACTCCTATCCAGATGTTGGGGTTGTCGAGTTTCTGATAAGGAAACAGTGTAAATAGTAAAATCACTTCACTTGGCCCCTGTTAGAGCCATCATTCTGTCCTTGTACTTGTTGAAAGTATTCGCGATCTCTCTGTAAATGGAGCAACCATCCTCTCCGACAACACTACAGAAGTACTTTGGCTTGGGTCATCTCCCGTGCTTTGTAAGGGGTCTTAGCTTCAACAACACCCCAAGGGTTCTCTTCACTTGGGTCATAACTGAAAGTGAAGCAAACTCCTCGTTTCAACACTTTATTTGTCTAAACGATGAAGAATAACGCTACAGAGCAACATAACGACTAATAAATAACAAAACAATATGAATACAGAATAAAGGAAGCTAAAAAGGATAAGCAAACTTACAACAAGTCATTTAAGGGCGAGTAACACGTGTTAATGTTCGCCAACTCAAACAAAATGGCCGACCAACTCCTCACTGGTCAACGGTCCTCTCTCAAGAAGTCTATAGGGCCAGCGGTAAACTCTGCAATAACAGATCCAATCCAAGAAGGGTTCCTCTGGACTGATTATTATCTAAAAGACCATTTTGGAACACAGTAACATTTTTTCTTTGCTGAATCCCACAGTGGACCTGTATGGCTACATATTCATGGTTCTCTCAGTAAAGTCATTTTTGGATTTGTTTGGCTGTAACAATGTTTTCGCCAGAAGTTCTGGTCTAACCCTAGAACCTCGTTTTTACGACGCCATAGACCTGCCCACACTACACCCTACCTATTGAATATTTTTGTGATCCACATTTCTTCGAATTTCAATGCGAGTGGTAACCCAGAAACATTTTGTTATGTTTGTCTCTCAGGCTACCGTTACGAAGATCTTAGAGCTAAAGTCGACAAGGTGCAAGGTGCAGCTTTGTGTACGGGCACGAAGCGTACTTATCAATCCGTGTGGAACACTTTCATTGCCTTCTGCAAATCTTATGATCTGGTACCATTTCCTGCGAATTCAGATACCTTGACCGGTTAATTTCATCCCCTTTGGTGGGCTACTCGATCAGTAAAATCCAACAAAACTGTCAACAATTATCTATCTGCTCTTCACAGGCTACACCATATCTGTCACCTTGTCACGTCTGCATTCAAGGATATTAATGTCAAACTTACACAGCGCGGGCTGGAGAAGACAAAACGTCATATTCCAAACTGAAAGTCGCCAATTACCCCTGAAATGTTACTGATTTTCCGCTCATTGCTGAACTTGCGGGATTCCGCACACCTTGTCCTGTTGACAACCTTATTAGTGGGTTTTTTCTCCTTCTTCAGGAAAGCCAATTTGTCTCCAGTCTCCCTCGACACGTTGTCGGCACTTCGCACCCTTTCGCGCCGTGACTTTTTGTTCACGCCCTGGGGTACGGTCATTTACGGTCATGGACAAAAAAGCAGAAATCTGGAGACCCTGAGCACTATGGTCATTCCAGTTCCCAGTATTCCAAACTCTCCGCTTTGCCCAGTCAACGCTTTGCATGAGTTATTCACAACAGTGTCCGCACCAGTTTCTGCACCAGCTTTGCTCCAAATGGTGAGCTAAGTTGCATTACAGCTCGAATTCTCAGAGACAGCATCAGACATTTGGTTACGAAAATTATTTTAGATGCTAAGAGCTATTCCAGTCACAGCCTGTGCAGAGGAGGCGCAATTTTCGCCTTCAGGTGAGAAATTCCAGCAGAACTGATAAAATCCAGGGTGATTGGAAATCTGATGCCTATCTGCTCTATCTCACTTTGCCACTGACCGACCGTTTGATTTTGACTCAAACATTAGCAAAACTTATTCAGCGCCTGGGGTAGCCGAGGACGCCGCATATCTACACATTAGGCCTTCTCACACTAGGATCGTAAGTAGGCCCATATCGTACTTTGACCCTACTTTGTGTGTGAATGGAGATATAGTAGGCCTAAAGTATGATACTTTAAA
>JAOBYE010710969.1:0-11130 GCA_025403585.1 Parazoanthus swiftii
GAGTAAGCGCCCACCCCCAAACTTTCGCCAGATTTATTGCACGCGGGGGGTGGGCGCTTACTCGGTCAAATACGGTACTACCAATATTACTCCATCACTCCTGGGCTCCTGTACCTATCCTGTGTTGGCCAAAAGCAAAACTAACAATCAGAAATGAGAGAGAGAGAGAGGTGTTTCTGTGATAACAAAAGAAATCAATAAACTTGTGCTGGTGACTTTAGTTTGAACACTGTCAGCTCTAGTCACATTTAATTGATTCCTTCAAAAGGAGCCCTGCCCAAACTCTCTGCCCCAGTTATTTTCATGGAAAGGCTCCCAACTTGCCAGAAAATGGATGTCTTAATATGTAAAATTGGCCTACTGTACGAAAAAGTGTAATAGCTGTAAAAAAAATAGAAAATTCCCAGTATTTTGAACAATCACCTAAAATTGTCACTTACTACAGGCAGTTTTTGGACCGCCCTCTTCATTTGAAGATTAATAGTAATAAATTTATTACAATAATAAATTGACAATGACAGGCTCAGCCCACTGTTACAGTAGCTTAAGATTATCTGGGCAGGTTATGCTTGTTACAAACTTACTTATTAAGTAATACACTCATCAGGAAACATGTGCATCAAAAAATTCTTCGCCTTGATTTCCTTGGCAAAACAAATTCTGCCCAAAATGAGTTCTGAATACTGGCAGTTATAGAACTAATGTTAGGCTGTAAATAAAATTGATCTTCAGAAAAATAATGTCCACTGTTTTGAGGTTAGTAAGCTATCTGGAGCATATCTAAAAAAAGTAGCCACTGAAAAGTCTTCTTGATACCCTAATACCCCCAACTGGTTGGTCATGTGTGACTTGAAATATTGTTTTCTTTTTTAGAAAAGAACACCTGTCATCCCCTCTTCAACATACATAACTGCTTATTTGGATTCATTTAGTCACGGTGAGTTTGCATCTTGGTTGTTTTGAATGCAATAAAGAAATAATTGCTTTAATATACTGTTATAATAAGTTACACAATCCATCTAGCTCAGCATGATACATCTGTGGCACAGAAAAAATATGAAAAAATGCAAAATACCGGTAAAGCAATGCAGTGTGTCTTTTGGGACCCATTTTTACTATACTGTACTTGTTTCCTGTATAAATACCTTATAACTAAAACTCCCCTGCAAAAATGTTTACTTACCAGTATAACTTGTTGAACTAAGGGTACATTATGAAATAAACTGCATTTCAAAAGCATCGTAATGTCTTCAGATTCAAAGCATGACTGTGAGCTCATGAGATTGATTGATGATCACCCAATCACTATGAAATTGTCCTGAAGCAGTTAATTTAATATATAAAACAAGATGTGCCAAATGGTGGCAACCTTGTTTTCAATCTGACTGACTATGTGCGATTTCACTGCCAGTTGTGGCCCCAGTTGTTTTAGTTTACTGTACTTAATTCTTTCATGCCTTTTTGTTGGTATGTACCTAATGTTGCAAATAATTCCATGCATTAGGCTGGTTATTGTTATTATTGTTGTTATTATTATTGTTTTATTACTTTTGTTATTTATTTTATTAGTATTATTATTATCATTGTACATGTAATAACAAAAAGGTAAGTACAAGAAAATTATTTCTGACAGAATTTTGCTGTATTCTTTTCAGATGTTACACTTGATGTTGGTGAGTTTGAAGACAGAGAAGACGTTCCAGAAGACACACCTTTCCTGCAAGCAGTCAAGCAAATGAAAGAGAAAAGTTATGATAATGTAGTAGATCTTTGCACTCAGGAAATTGAAAAAGGTTGGTATTGATTTACTAAGCTTAGATTGAAGTTTGTTAAACTTGGTGATCATAATAATTATAGTAACTTTTATATGAAAAATTGAACCAGTACAAAAATACTTTAACCAAAGTTACAATAATATACAGACATGTATACGTAGTTGGAGAAAGTGTGAGTGTAATTTGAGTTGTTTCTTATTCCTGTTATAAGCTCCAGTTATAAGACCCACCGTTAGTTGCAACATCTACATTTTTTGCAGTAATTTTATTCACCATTTGACAACAAAACAGACTGCTGATCATGATCGAAAGTTCCACACTAATGAATGATTAATTTTAGAAGATCATGATACCCAAATTGATTGATGAATGAAGAGTCAATTTCTTAGATAGTTGAGAATCCTAGACGTTCCACAAAATCTAGAGCTAATCAACTTACTACTTTAAGCTTTTTTTTAATCGTGTGAAATCAAATTAAAGACAATGTAGTCTACACTTGCCATAATTGAAGGCCAAATTTGTAGTAAGAGTGCCTCATAGTTAGAGTGTTCATAAAATATGTATTTTAATACATGTGTAAGTTAGATATCAACTTACACAACGTACATTTATATTGTGAAAAGAAAGTTCTGTACTGAGGGAAATTGTTTGTTGTCACACAGGTGAGGGGCCATGCTATGCCAAGGCTGTAGCTCTGCGAGGAACCATGTACACACTGATGTCCCAGACTAAAAAAGCAATAGATGACCTTAGTATAGTTATTGACATGGAAGAATCTGATGAAAACAGAAAGGTTTGTGAAAAAAATGTGTTACTAGAATGGTGTGAAACTGTGGTCAGTTATCCAATCACATCGCAGGAAATACAGCTTCATTGAATTACTTTCTGCAATTTATTACAAGTCTCTTAAGATCAAAACAGTGCCTTTTAGGTGATGGTTCACTTGATACAATTTTAATTCAGAGTCCCAATCTGTTGCCCAGTGGTTTTTCAAGTGATTTTATGGGAAATTTGGCTTGCAATCTTACAAGCTGTGGTTAATGAGTTGTCCACAGTTTCCCAGTCAGTGTTTCTCGAGATTTTCAGTGGGCAGTGTGGAAACTTGGACTGGATAGGCTGAGTAATAATTTTTTTTTTAAAGTGTAGACACAATTAAGCTGTTTGCTTGAAATATTTTTTTAGTATGCAAGAGGCAAACCAAGCTTTAGCAAGTCCTCAAAATGACAAGTGACTTAAACCTTTGGCTTTAATAGTAGTGGCAGATGTAGTAGTTATTAATAGTAGCAATAATAGTACTGTCTGTGGTAGTTACCGGTAGTAGAAATAGTAGCTTATTAGTAGCAGTAGCAGTAGCAGTAGCAGTAGCAGTAGCAGTAGCAGTAGCAGTAGCAGTAGCAGTATCAGTAGCAGTAGCAGTAGCAGCAGCAGCAGTAGCAGTAGCAATAGTAGTAGCAGTAGTAGTAGTAGTAATTATAATAACAAGAAGCCTTATTTATGTAGGATAACTCCATCATAATATTATAGAAGTATGAAAATTACAAGAATTTCAGCCATCTAGAATTATAGTCCAAGATATCTAATTAAGAGATGGTCCATGCTTAGCGTTCGTCTATCGAGTTAAGGATGCACGCGGGAGGTTGGGAGAGCACGAGAGAAGCGTTTGAGTGGCACGAGGCGAAGCCGAGTATTTCTCTAGCTTCTCGAGTGCTCTCCCAACTTCCCAAGTGCACCCATAACTCGATAGCATACAGATGAAGTTTGGATCATTTTTTTTTAGAACATTGCAATTTAGTAGTTTTTTCGTTTTCTTGGCGTTTCGGTTTTGCAATATTTCGTCTATTTCCGTGTCATTCAGGGTTACAAATCGCTCTTCGCCGACTGGATTGTTTTCGAAAAGGAAATCGAAATTCGGTAGTTCTCTTTCCAATCTTGTTCGTCGCCTTCAATTAATGTTTCGTTTTCCATTTGAAAGTTTTTCCAAAGCACCTTTTTTTGTTTGCTTTTGTATGTTGCGATTTAATAGACGCACGTCTATCGAGTTATACATGTAGATGTACGCTTGCGCCATACAAAAAGTGCGCGAAAAATCGCCAGCTATGTTCTAAATGAATACCTTACATGTACAATATTTTGTTACATTTTCAACCACATTCACATAATGTCATATGCATCGGAGTCTTGCCAAAGAGCAAAAGGCTGTTGTGTTAATTTTCATTTTACATGTTTCTTCTTACCAATAATCGATGCCTTGCAGAAGACACTAACCACCAAGTAATTTCCGACCTATTTGCTGTAGCTTCAAGTGAACTGCCTGATCAAGAGGGCAAGTCTGCGAGTACAGGAGGGAAATGATGATGGGGCTAAAGCCGACTTTGCTTCTGCTATCATTCGTGATCCAGACAACTCAGATATCTACCATCACAGAGGGCAGGTGTGTAAAGCTATGAACGATAACGGTAATGGTTATAAATAATTATGATAGTATCAATAGTGCGACAATTAGAGCATGTATATCATGTAGTCAGGGTTTTGTGGGCTGTACTGATCCCTAACGAATCTCTTCACTCCTCCTTTGTGGGTCAAACGGATAAGAACAGTGATACTATTAATAAATTCAAGATTATTACTAGAACGAGTTGTTCAGAATAATTGGCTGGTCAAAACCTTATCTATTCTTTGGTGTGTGTCTGTCAGTACTTTAAAGTTTTGCTGATTACTAAGTTGAATGTGACAACACCTAATAAATGAGTGGTTGTTTTGTTCTGATTGCAGATCAATTTTTTGTCTGAGAAATTGACAGAAGCCAAGCAGGATTTTGAAAAATGCATAGAGTTGAATGATAAGTTCATTCCTGCAAAAACGCAACTAGCGTACTGCATTTACAAATCAGCTGCGATGCAGCAAGCACCGATTCTGGTGCAGGGTGCTGTAGAGATGCTTGAGAAATTGGTTGATCAGTTTCCCGAGTCCCCGGATGCTCTTGGTCTTTATGCACAGGTAAGGCTTTGGTTCTGTGACAGGGGGGGGGGGTAGAATGGAGATTTCTTAACAAAATAATTCAATAGAAAGTATTTGTTGTTTTCTTGGGCAATATCAATTTTACTTTTCTTTAGTGACAATTATCTTTGATTCCAAAGTCTTAAATTTGTTTATGTTTTTTCCTTACAACAAACAATTCAAATTAAGATAGCGAAGGGTTTTATCACGTTCCGTTAATGTGGTCCCTTCGTGTCGTGTACGATCAAGTTGATATCGTGATCTATTACAATGCCCCATATTTTATCGTATTCCTGTATCCTGACCCACGAGAGAACAGAAATGGAGAACCACTTATTCCTTCATTGCAAACGCTTATGCACCTTTTTCGCACCCAAGTCTTTTGGTCATTACTACAGAGTAACCATGAGCTGTGGGAGACATTGTACTCATATATTAATAAAATTATCTCCTTACCAGCACCTTTGTTCTATTGTGTCTTTGATCGCTTCGTTCTGCTCCATAAATCCCCAATATTTGCTATTTTTATCCATATTTCTCCATGCTTGTCGGTGTAGTCGCCATTCAAATTCTCAGTTCGTTTGTACTCCCAATGGTAAGACCGCTGAACCAGACTATCACGGTCGCCCAGCGAAAGCCAAAGAAAGAATGGGTAGGAAGTAGTTTTCAAGTTGTTGCCTTGAGCTCGTAAGATCTTGGTCCGTACGAACTACCATATTTGGAAGTTCGCATAGACCAAGCGTTCGAGCGAGCTCAAATTTGAAATTCAAATCAAGTTTTCGGGGCTTTCACTGAGACAAACCGTCGTCACGAGTGTCACTCGAACGCATTTTGTCTTATTTTAGCAGAAACCAAAATGTTTTTCGGTTAAATATTTTTTTCCAAACACGCAAATCACCAGACTTTTCAAGGGTTTTTCAGTCTCTGTGTACGGCAGTCTGTTTCACTTCTAGTTGAGTATGTAGTTCATATTTAATTTTCCATTTTTCGAAATCGAATGGAGCGAGTACGGCAAGTGCAAGGTTCGAACTTGAAATCGAACCTATAACAGCGGCTATATTTTACAGTTGAGAAGGAGAATTGTAATCCTCTCTTCCCGAGAGGGGAGAGTAATTTTATGTTCTTACGAGGAAAGCACGATTTCAAAATACAATTGCCGTTGTGTTTCCTACAACTTGGTTGGCTAAGTTGATCGTTTCCTAGTAACTTGAAAACGACTTCCTACAGCAGCCAGCAGTGAGGGAAGAGGTTACCCGGCAGTGAGGGAGAGGTTACCTGGCAGTGAGGGAAGAGGTTACCCAGTAGTGAGGGAAGAGGTTACCCGGCAGTGAGAGAAGAGGTTACCCAGTTGTGAAGGAAGAGGTTACCCAGTAGTGAGGGAAGAGGTTACTCAGCAGTGAGGGAAGAGGTTACCCAGTAGTGAGGGAAGAGGTTACCCGGCAGTGAGGGAAGAGGTTACCCAGCAGTTAGGGAAGAGGTTACCCAGTTGTGAAGGAAGAGGTTACCCAGTAGTTAGGGAAGAGGTTACCCAGTAGTGAGGGAAGAGGTTACCCAGCAGTGATGGAAGAGGTTACCCAGTAGTGAGGAAAGAGGTTACCCAGTAGTGAGGGAAGAGGTTACCCAGTAGTGAGGGAAGAGGTTACCCAGTAGTGAGGGAAGAGGTTACCCAGCAGGGAGGGAAGAGGATACCCATCAGTGAGGGAAGAGGTTACCCAGCAGTGAGGGAAGAGGTTACCCAGCAGTGAGGGAAGAGGTTACCCAGCAGTGATGGAAGAGGTTACCCAGCAGTGAGGGAAGAGGTTACCCAGCAGTGGGTGTAGAAGGGGATCTGGGTGACATGATTCTCCGTTTTTCGCTGTTACAACCAGAGGTGCCCTCTCTTGTTGCAATTTCCCGAGTGTCGAATAATTGCTGTTAAATTCTGTGCTAGATGACTTTTAACTGTTTTCCTTCGCTTTGGTATACTGTAGTTTTGACTCGTTTGTTGCCATTTTCTTAGCCACTCGACTAACTTTGCGTGTAGAAACGTTTTTAAACTACATTTAGTTTACTAAATTATTCAAATAAGTAAGTTCTTTAGTTTGGAAACACAGTTTTCCAATTAGAGATGAAAGTTGTTTTATCCTGTGGTGTTTTCCGGTATTAAATACTGACTTATAACAACTACTGTATCAGGTTTTGCAAGATTCACAAAAATTTGCGAAAGCCAATCGCAAATTTGATGAAGCAATTAAGCTACAACCAAACAACCCAGTACATCGGGTTTATAAAGGGTAAGTTTTCCATTTTCCACTTACAGCCTGACACTTTCACTTCCAATAGTGCTAAACGATGAATTGCCAAGTTCTCTTTGCTTGCTCAGTCCATGTTACAAGGTTCCTGTTAATAATTGGGGAGTATATGTGAACGTTGTTGGCACAGTTGGTATAAGATCTCTGACTCCCATGCAACCAGAAGGCCCAGGGTTCAAACCCCGACCTGGTTGAGGGTTGAACTTTGGGCGACCTTCTTTCGCCGCGTAAGCCGTTGGTCTAGTCTCTGGATATTCTATCGGGGTACTTAAGAGAACCCACACACTTAACGATAGGAGTAGGCTAATGCCGGTGTTGTGGACTGTCACCTTCTCCCCTAAAAGAACTTTGCTGTAACAGAACTGAGTTGAACTCCATCTAAACTAGCCATGCTGAATTGGATGCTCCTTGCAAGTATTGCTGACAAATTTTACACTTCACTTGTGGTAAATGATCAATTGAAAGTCGTGTTCTGAAATAAAATCAAGTTGTTTAAGTTGATATATTTTAGGGGAAGACGGATGCTGCTTAACGTGGTGGGGTTGAAAGTGGAAATTGTTTCGACAAATATGTTGGTCGTTAGCTTATTGTAAGTTTATATTCCTTTCTGTTTAAAGACTACTGATGGTACAGTGGGAAGAAGATCTTGACAAAGCAGCTGAACTTGTCAAGCAAGCCATCGAGGTTGACAAGAAATGTGACTTTGCTTATGAAACTTTAGCTACATTGGAAGTTCAAAGGTCAGTTGGCCATTTGTTTTCAATTTCCTGAGTTTACCGTCGAATGGACTAAAATGAATGGTCTTGTTAATCGTAGGTTAAAGGGTTGTTGATTATTTTACATGATTTCTTGTTTCCCCTTCCCAACGTGCGTGTATCCCCTTTTCCCTACCCTTTCCCCTGAAACTACCCTTTTGTGTGTTCATGAAAATGTTGAAAATTGTGAACTCACAGCTTTGAGTCTCAAGGGATGGACCATTAGATATTTGACGGGGTGGGGGGTGGTTGGGCAAACATTAAAAAAATGTGAGCACAGATTCAACAAGCGAAAAAAAAATCAGCAAATGAATTCCGGTAAAAAAAATGCCCAGATTTTCAAAAAAAAATATCCGGCAAAATCTTTGGCTCGAAAAAAAAAAAATCATGCAGAAAATATCCCCCCCCCCCCCAACACACACACATATTTAATGGTCCGTCCCTAAAGCTTGCACATCAAACTGGTTTTAGTATAATCGCCTCGGAATATTACCCAATTTTTCTACATGATTTTTGCCGCATTTTGTTGACTGGCCAGATACCGAGGACTCTTCAACGCGTAGACATGCAGTTCTTGTACGACTCGGGACTTGAATGAGCTTTGGTCGGCGTCGCAGTGGTCGAGTGGTTTGCTTGTCTGATTCATAACCTAAAAACCTCGGCCAAACAGCTGTGTAGTCCTTGTGCAAGATTAAATACTTCTTTCACTCAACTTAACTGTCAGTATTTATAAATAAGTTCCAGCATCTGCTGAAGGCTAGCTTGCGATGGATTAGTGTTTATCAGGCCCGTAGGCAGGGGGGGAGGGGGGTCCAAAAAGGTCCGCATTTGAAGGTGTAATGAAAACGATGACGAAGCTGGAGTAGTAACAGCTGGCGCTACCGTAAATCGGAACGACTATCAAAAAGCCATAAATGCGTTTGCAGTTTACGAAATTTATGAAACTTATTGGCTTTGTTAATGGATTTTAGAGGACATACTGTTAGTACCTAGTCGCCCTTGGTTTGCACCCCCTTCTCCCCTCCAAACAAAATTCCTGCCTACGGGCCTGGCCATGTACTCTTGTCAGTTCAACACTAAGAAACTGCAGATACATGTACGCGCTTACCCCATAGAGCATTCGGCTAGAAACGGACCGAGTGATGAGCTTTTACGTTTCACTCAAAGTATATGTAGGCACTCGCAGGACTGAAAATTAGTTATGAAAACGTGTTCGCTTTTTTTTCTTTTCAGAGGTAACGTGGAGAGAGCAATCGAGCTATTTGATAAATGCATCGAACTGGTTCGTACAGAGTCAGAAATGGCCCAGACATTCTCACTACGACAAGCAGCACTCGCCCAGGCGTATGTCAACAAAGTCTTGGGACTGTACGCGGGGTGTAACACCTGAACTAACACGTGAACTGCGGAGCCTTCAATCAGACGAGGAAATGCGTTTTTGATGGGTCTTTTTTGATATGTGCCGTAGTTTTAGTGGTTAAAATACATTGTGAACCATTTTCTTTTCAAAAGTAACTGTTAGATTTTTTAACCCGCTTATTGAGACAAATCCAAATTATTCTTCTCAGTGTTTGATATAAATTTTATGATAAGAAGAAATGATAAAATTCCTCTAGAAAGGGTATCTCCAGGGGGACAATTCTGGTAATAAATGCCAGTTGACTGGCAGACACAACGTGTCGCTGGAACGTCAAGCGTATCGGCCAGCTCACACTCCAAGTTCGAGAGCTTTGGGGCTTCTAAGGGACGGTCCATTTCGTTGGAAGAGTTTGAAAATTTAATACCGTTGGGGAGGGGACTAATTTGTGAAAGGTAAATTGCTATCGTGTTCGATAAGCGTCTTCGGGAAGGCTACACGATCAATTCGGAGGAAAAACACTTTTGCAAGTCTTGAAATACACAACTGAGAAATTACAGTTCAAGGTTGACCAATGAAGAGTCTACATGCGCACAAACTATTAATCCGTTCCCCTACTCCCCTAGGCCTCTGTATTAAATGTTCGACCTCCTATCGTGTTGGTTAGACCTTAATACAACCAGAAAAGTTTAAAAATGAAACTAGAACACAACTGTTTCGGCATCTCCTTTAAGTAGAAACGCCAATATTTGTCCTAACATTATTAGCTGGAAAAACGCGCAGCTCTGCAGGATTTACAGCCAAAGATTGTTGGAAGCATTGTGCAGCCATGATTGGTTAGTATTTCTTATCTTACCAATCAGTCACAGCCAGTTTTGGACGATGAAAGTTTCATTGTAAATGAACTTTAATTGTTCGTGTGATCACACATGCACTATCCATTCTGTAAAGCCCTGGCAGACGTAGATGCAGGTCTCTGCAAGTCAGTCAAGTTTTGACCTTGCGTTTCGTTTGGCCACTGAAGATCTTGCACTGACTGGTTCATATTAGAGCTCGCTCAAAGTCGATTCAAATCGATGCAAGTTGAAGGCAAGTTTAAAACCTCCACTGACTTGCATCTACGTTTGGCCAATGCTAAAGGCTGAGTAGCCATAAAACTCCACTCAATTGAGACCACATTCTATAATAAAAAACCACACACCTCTGCGTTGCGTTCAGCGGCGTGTAATGGTATACGATTTAGCGGACGAGGGCGCGTTTTCTTATTTATTAGTTTTACCCCGTCGTAATTGCACCAGTGATACCGATTGCAAATCAAAATTTGATGTAATGGATGTGACCGCGACGGGGCCGCTAATGCAGATAAAAGCACTGTAGAGTTACCATCCTCGGAGACCCAGAGGTGGTCCTTTCAGGCAAGCGAAAAATCTGGGGCGAAATATAAATGAATGTCTTTGCTCGAGGAAGATAAGGAAACTTGTGTTATACTGAAAAAACGAGACACTGAGACGGACTTCAAAGACTGATCTGTTCTTGACATTTTCTATTCAAGAAATTGATCGACTTTTTCGAAACGACTAGCAGCCGGACACAGGTTGAGAGTCTCGAGTGTCTATTACGTCAAGTGGCGAAATAACTTCGCATTAAATTTCTGTGCGAGCCATTTGATTTCTCAGTGCATATTTGTCAACTTCGAAATGCATAACTACCGTTAAATAAATTACGAAAAAAAAATTACCATAAAATAGTTCCAGTTAGGCAAACTGTTTCTACGGGATTCCGACGCAAAATTTTCTATGGTTAACATAAAGTGCAGTATTTATACCAACTGGCGTCATTTTGAACTTTGAGTGTTCAGCTGCAGCTTGTGTTTTCCGTGAACTGGTGGTGTCGAGTCGAAACAGACACCTGCACAGCTCAACACACGAAACGCGTTTTTGTGACAATCGTGCATT
>JAOBYE010710991.1:0-11128 GCA_025403585.1 Parazoanthus swiftii
AGTAGTAGTAGTAGTAGTAGTAGTAGTAGTAGTAGTAGTAGTAGTAGTAGTAGTAGTAGTAATAGTAGTAGTAGTATCTACTCCTTGATGGAGTCCTCCATTGGGTTATTGTGGCTGCTTGGATCAACTTCTTTTGGTAGTTCTTCTTTTTCACGTACGATCTTGTTCCTTGTTCTTCTATTGCGTTCCTGTTGTTCCCAAGCTTTTGGCAGTCGTGTCCTTTTACGTTCACCAGAAGAGGGCTGGTGAAGCTAGTGAATAACAAGAAAGCAACCAAAGTACAAGGAACAAGATCGTGGAAAAAAGGACTACTACAAGAGTATCTATTCCCAGAAAATTACCTCGATGGTAAGTAAGGCGATTTGTGTTTTGTGGTAGGAAGAGATTCCAACAGGACAGTTAGAAATTTCTTCATAATGTTGTTTACCAGCAGTTTAGAAGAACATTCTGAGATGCCTTTTGTGTTTAGCTTTTCATGATAGAATAGCTGGAACAGGTTACAGTATTCGAACGGATAGAACTCCGTCATTTCTATGGAAAATTACATCAGTTAGAAAACTAGATTTATGACATTTATCAGCCTTATATTATATAAGGACTTGTTCTAAAGCTCCTCTCTAGCTTTGAACGTGTAACGTTCAGCTTGATTAATTGTACGCATTCTTCATATGATAAAAACATGTTGAAGACAGCTTATAGTTTTCATTCGGAATGTGTAGTCTAAGTATACATAGCACTTGTTTTTCACTTACGAGTCAATGGTTAATTGATATCAAGTTCTCGTGTTTTAAAACAGAACTCTAATCTCATCTTAAGATTCTTATCAGTATTATTTGAAAAACGTGGAGTCATTTCTTATTCTTAATCCAGAAGTGTATATGAATACACGTACATGTGAGCATTGTCTGCTCGATTCAGATAGTATTTGAACAAATTCATTGCAGAGAGTTTTCTTATAGATGCTGTCTGAAACGTATTTTGGTTGTGTGCAGAATTCTGTTTAACAAGCTGTATTGAAACCTACACAATTTAGTAGCAAAGGAACATTGGTCTGTATTTTGGTCTTCTGTTTCAATATTTGGATAAACTATATTGAGGCATTTTGGTTTGCAGGTATGCTTTCAGTTTTTTAGGTAAGCTCAAGGTAAATAAACTTTCTTGAACATAATTTATTGGCTTTGAAGTTCTATTGATCCAAAAATATGTTTATGAGGTTATTCCTGCTATTTGTTTTTTGTTTGTATTCGTCATTGTTTTGTGAGGTCATCCACGTTTAGCTCGTCATATAAGAAATATATGCAGATGTGAATGAGCACGAGTAACAAGTTTTCCCCTTCAAAAAAAATTCCCGTTTACACTCAATTTTTGTTGAATTATTGCGTTGTTCCCAACTGAATGTTGTTATTGTGCCACCTTTTATTGATTATATTAATCCCAGAAGTTTTTAACAAAAAGAAGTCACACGGGGGAGGGATGACCCCCCTCCTGGCTTTTGGGGTTAAGATCATCTTAATTACTTAGTCAGCGTTCGTATTTGAGTTTGATTCTAGTGAGCTCCATAGTCTCGTTCGTCTTAAAAATTCAAAGTTTCAAAATCGCACTTGAATCAAGAAATTAAGTTCCTTTTTCCATGTTGAAGGACAGTGATTCAATATACGAGCCATCTTATGTCCACCTTTCCCTGATAACTACTGATCGACTTGAATGATTGTAATATATCGTTTGACTGCAACTAAGATTTCCACAGGACGTCCAAAAGCAAAGAATGTATCTCCTTAAGCTTTTATACGCTAAGGTAATGATAATTGCTCCGTAACTAATTTGGATGTATCTGCGTGCCTCATGTGCTTACATGATGAACCAGAAGTGCATTTTTTTTATGTTGAACTTCATCCTTGGTGCTGCTCAATCACCCTTTTAATTGTGCGTTGAGGAAGTTTCCTAAATGAAGATGTGGAAAAATGAAAACAGTGCATGATATATAAGGAAAGATAAATAGAAAGAACTAAAATTTGATGAAGCAATGACAAGATTGCGTGAGTGAGAGATGAACGAGAAATCTCCAGCTGAAGATCCACAACTTATCGCGGTCACGATCAAACAAGATCAGATTATATTTGATGAGAGTACTTAGAAAAGTATACACAAACACGCTATTTGAATATATGTTCTCATCGAATTACATCAGTAGTTTGAATAAACTCCGGTTTAGCGTGATCAAGAAAATGACAGAGCGAAACTTAAGTGACAGCTGTGTAAAACTTATATATGAGGGAATGGTTAAGTTTTTTAAATTTCACGGAAAAACTAAAAATTGATGGAGCAAGAACAAGATTGTAAGATAAGAATTAAACAGGAAGTCTCCAGCTGAAGATCTACAAGTATTCGCTGCTACTACTGTCAAGTAAACAGTTTTTCTTAATTTTTCATTATGTATGTTTGATAAAGCAATAGTCTTTATTCAATCTCTTCATGCACTGCATGTAGCCATTTATTAACTTGATTCTCAGTCGACAAAAAGGGAACGGTTTTCGGGATACACTTTGAAGGAGTATTAATACTCTTGCTCCGACGCAGTTGAGATTCTGGAAAAGAATCCCCCGCTTATCATTCACACAGGAATGACTAATCCACAAATACATTTTCTTGATTGAAGATGGGATTCACTATAATTACTCACTTGTGTAATCTCTAAATCAGAATAGAAAGTATCAATGAGGCACCTAAATCTTATTAAAGGTAGAAGTGTGAGCAAGGATCGTTTAGTTAAACATAGGAAAAAAGCTAAAAATCAAGTTTGAAAACCTGCCAGTTCCTTTTCATTTCTTGTTATAACTAGCACTTGAGGAAATGCGGAAACTCCCTTTTCATTTGTAGGACGTTCTAGAAGTTATTCATGTACTCACTGCTAAAGCCGATTGTTAATTAGTAACACCGAATGTTTTGTGACACTTACAAATATATTTAGACTACATAGTCGGAGTTTAACCCTTGCCATTCGCGAGGGTAAGAAAGCTTACCATGATCTCCGTAAGATAAGGTCATACCTCAGCTCTTCTTTGAAATATGCCAGACAAAACGTTCTCAAAATGGCTGTACTCGCTATTGTATAAAGAAGAGTAAGGCTTGCAAATTTTAACTATTTGCAATTATTGAATACCAAACACTGGATATTGAATTTCTGGTAATCTGATTGGCTCTCCTTTCAAGGTCAAAATCCTTTATCCTGTAGTTTGTCCAAATGCGGAAACCAACAATTTTATCACGGAAAATTTCTCTCAAAATGGCCGAAAACTCGAGTCGGTAGAATAGAGAGTTCGAGATCTTTTTATCCAGTGTTTGGTATGTAATAAAACAATTATTCCACTCACACTTGTTGGATATGAACTTATGATAGCCACCTCGGTGACCCGCACCTCTTCCGCTATCTAAAAGCTTATATCCAATGCGCATTGTGGAATAATTTTTAATTATATTACCTGATACACTGATTTTCTAGCTGTTGCAACTTTTCTAAACTCAAGATTTTGAAATATGGCTTCACTTATGTACAATATTATAATTTTATTAAGTTAAGTAAAGTTTTCATTAATCATTTTTGGCTCCGTAATAACATTGGTTCTACGTCTAGCGACTGAGCGAAGTACTAGTCACTTTCTTCCGAACTGTTATTTACTTATTATTAACCAGCCAATAACTGGAGCTAGCTTACAAGTCACGGATGTAGTGAAGTATGTATATATGTGTCGAACTCTTAATTAGTTATTTTACAACTAGCAGTCTTCGATGAGAAATGGAAAAGAAGTTTCTTTCTCTAAGAAACGCCTTCTTCAAAAACGAGTAAGTAGTTAAAGTCGAAAGAGAAAGACAACAATTAAGAGTAGAAAATGAAAAATTGCATACCACGATTCAAGGTTTGTCTTAGCAATCAAATAAATGATGTACAGGTCTAGAGTAATTTTATTAACAATTTTAACGTCTGCATACATTTTCTGGGGCAGCACTTCATGTCCTTTTTTGCGACAACATGGTATACTTGTAGTGTGGCCTAAATGCCGATGAACTATTGCAGATATAACAAGCGTTATAACATATAATCATATATACTTCGGCAATCTGCCGGCCATTTTCCTTTTAAAACCAGCATCCGCTCTACTTCACCTAGTTCATGTTTCCTTACAAAATAATGTATGAGTTTTAGTGAACAGGTGGAATCGAAGCATACGCTGTTTCATTCTTTTAAACTAGTCATGCTTTAAAGCATACGGCCTGGCCTGAGTTAGGCTATTTATATAGCCTCTTGTTTTCTAAACAAAAATCATGTTTGTTACTGGTGGGTATGGCCTATTTATTTGTATTGTGTACATTGAACCTTCTATAAATGTCTATAGTTTAAAATATTCAAATCCATTACGCACTTGCATATCATATATACGCACGTTAGTTTCTAATTTCCAGGGTTTTGGCTTCATTTCATTAACTGATGGAGTTTATTTCATTTAATTTATGTAATCATTGTTTGACTGAGTTTCTCCAAACAAGAAAATATGTAAATTTCTAGGATAAAACAGTTTCTTTTGTAAAGTGGGTCTAATAGAGAATGTTAACCTTACAGGTTCTTAAATTTTAGATTCTTATATATACGCGGATTTTTACTGTGTTTAAGCGTCAAACTGCTATTGTTTACAGTAACTTTGCGATCAACCGAGCTTATGTGAAAAATTAATTGAACATATTGAACCCAGTTTACCAGCATTAAGATTAAGATAAATAAGATTTTAGAGAAACACTTTCTAGACTACTTTAATGGAAAAGGTCAATGTTTGAATATCGTAAATATTAGAACACAAGGAGACAGTTGCAAAACCGGCCACCTATTTCAAAATATCATACTTTCAAACTAGGATAAGTATCAGTTTACCCTCGAACGTCAAGGGGGGTCAAATGACCCCCCAAGGTTTTTCTGGCTTAAATTCTGTAGCTTTGTAGCAATCAAAATGAAATTTTCAGTGCCTGTAGTCCGGTCATGAACACATCTTTTGACGTTAATTAGATGACGTCATCACTTTCAATGTAAGCAAAATTTAGGAATGCAAATTTAAGTTTGATTCTGGAAACGGGGTTTTTTATGACAAAATTTGTTCTAATTTCCGCTTTTCCATTTTATTCTTAATTATTTTCCTAATTGAGGCTGTAATATGTTTCCTATTAAATTCGAGCAAAAGTTGCTGCAATTTTTACAAAAATACAATTTTTGAAAAATCCAAGATGGCGGCCAAGATGGCGGACATGCTGTGAAACAATCGTTGTCATAGCAGCAGTTCTAAATTAAAACTTGTTGTTATGGAAAATAATTAGTCAACCCAAAGTTGCTTACATGCCAAAGCTCAATCTTTTGCGTCCAACCATTTGGAAAATCATGGGATGGTGGGAGTCCGATTGACCCCCCAAAATAGCTTGGTCGTCCGAGGGTTAATTGTTGTAACTACTAGTCTTGAATTTTTTTAAATCCTGACACATTTTTAAGATTGATGAAATGGCATAACATATATACTTCCCATTGTAAATTAATTGTATTCTACCAAATCTATATTTTATATACTACGTAGTTTTATTACAAGTTTTAACTTAGACTTTTAGTCCCAGGTTCGTAAAGGGAGGTAATGTTTTTTTAAGAAAAAACTTTCACCATGTACCCTACAAACACAGTATTGCTATTAATTTGGTAAAACCCTATAGAATCTATGGCAAAATAATGAGTCTAGTTTAACACGCAATAACTTATAGTGACACAAATTCTGATGTTCTCTCTCGCTGTTTTACAGTGCAGACAAACAGAATACCTATGGTCTCTTTTGAAAACTAATAAAAGAGAATCGTTTCAATATTTTACTGAACTACTGAATTCATTTAACTAAAGAGCAGTTCCTCATTGAATGCTTCACCATACAACACACGTTTGGATGCTCAATTTACTTTTTCTCTCCCAAAAATCACCACTAATTATGGAAAATTTAATATTAGATATTTTGGCTCAAAAATTTGGAATGAAATTGACAAAACTTTGAGCTTTTCTTGCTTCAAAAAGAAACTCGAAAATTACTATCTCGATAGGTATATTTGACTTCACTTATATTTTTTTCTTCTTATCTAGCTTAGTTTAGTACATTTTTACTTATTTGAAGATATGAGTTGCAGTCTGTTTATTTGATTTTGTGTATATTTATTTCGCTATGTACTTCCCACTTTTTTGACCAAACATATTTATTTGACGTATAATGGGCACCCGACTAGATTAGCTTCTACAGTTATTTCGGGTGCCCAATCAATACTAATTAATTAACTTTTGCTCCTTAAATTTATACAAAAAAGGTGGAAATACATTATTATTATCATTATCATTATCATAATAATAATGATAAAAATAAAAATAATAATAATAAAAGTAATAATAATAATAATAATTATTATTATTATTATTATTATAATTATTATTCTTATTATAAAACTAACAATACTGGTGCCTGAGCTACTGCACTTTCTCAAAACAGCGACCTGCTGACTCCATCTTCACGCGGGATACACAGAGATAGCCTGCCATTTAACCTTCTTTGCCATCGTCGGGTGGTGGTTTAAAAATTGGTCTACCACATTAACAAATTTTGTTTGATAAACAAAAACGAGAAACATCCGTCTTCAATAGAAAAACTAAACTCTTTACATACCGCAACTGCATTCTTTATCCATGCTAGGTTAATAACATTTTAGTTTTATGAGCATGTGGTACATTCCTACTTGCTGTCGAAGTTGCATTAAAACCAATTCATTGAAGGCACTTTCCTCTGGAAACAGGCTGCAGTCGTATTTGCGAGGCCACTGTGCACCTAAACGGCGAATGGCTGTCGTGCAGTCCTGCTTGACTTTTTGACAAACTGATCTGCAGGGACGGATGGGGTGTGGTAACCCCACAGCCTCAAGGCAGATGGGAACTGACTGAGTACACAGGAAAAACACCAAATGTTTGGAGCAATCTGTCCGCATCTCGTACTCCTGTAAGTTTTTACCGGCCGTAAGTTGACTCAAGTGAAGCGTAGTTAGAAAATGGGTCAGGTTGTATGGTAGCGACTTGCAACGTGGAACAGAAATCGGCTCACAAACCTTGCGAGGAGATGCAATTGAAGCGGCATTGACAGCTGAAATCAGCGTACAGAAGTACACCACTGGTAACATCATAACTTGTTGAAAACTTTTACCAAAAAGCGACCAACTGAAGTTGTTCAGCTTGTTAGTGGAGGATTTCGACAGTTGTACGTGAGCAAGTCACCGTCCTTGAGCCACTGAATATCAAGTGAGTCTGTCTGCAAAGCTACAAAAACACTTTATACAAGGGCTGATCCAGAAATTTTTGAAAGGAGGGGACGGGACCCTAATTCTCGAAAAAGGGGGCTGGAAAACAGAATTTGTAAGATGATTTCAATGATTTTCTTTTGAATCTTTTGTAAAATTATTGACAAAAAGGGGGCCGCGGCCCCTCCCCTAATTCCGCCCTCATATGTATTAGGAACTGGCATCCGCGGATTTCTTTAATGCCCATGGTTAGAAAATATTTAAGAAGGTCCGTTTGGTCCTCATTGGCCTCAGGATTCGTAAGAACCTTATATAAGATGATAATTTAAATTGGTAAGAAGGACTTTAAGAAAATTTTTGATGATTTGAATGACCTCCGATCGATCTTTTGAAGGAGATGTGACACGAACGAGGCACTCCTAAGTAGTTGCTTTTAAATGTTTCCCTTGTTAACGTTAGAGGAGCTACTTAAGAACAAGTAGAGGTAATTCAACAGCTAAGTTCAAAACATTTATATTTCAAAACCGTCTTGTGAAATGTCTTTTATATAGTTCTGAAGACGTTGTAGATTATAACGGACAAGTGAGAAACTTCTTTTCATGCAAACATTCGCGCGTTGGAATTATGTTCTTCACTTTGACTGCAAGTCCGTATGGAACATATCCTTTTAAATGGTATTTTTATTACAGATGTGTACGTAATTATGTTTATACTTTTGTTACACTATGAACTGTCCTAATTGTTGCGCGCGCATACTGTTAATTTATGCATTTAATAAATTTGTTTGTGTTTTAAGCGCGTGCTTGAACCACTGAATTCTGATGCAACTTTTCTTTTAACGGTCTCAATTTTATTTTCCTTGCCTGTACTAACTTTTATTCAGTAACTCTGCTCACATAGTGGGTAGCTCCTCCTAAAATGGTCTGCAATTGGTCTAGGATTTAATGGAGCCGAAACCAATTGTAGAATTGCACACATTTTAGGTATCCTACTGATGATCAGTTGCTGATTTGTTTTTTATCTCAACGACATAATAGTTCAATTTAGAAAATCACGTCGCGTAGTGTGTAAATTCCTAGTAATGTTACGGTCCCGAGGATGCCTCTTGAGGTCGTTTTATAATCTGGTTGACACGTTTAACACAATCGTGCAAGTGGAACACGCAATACACTTTGGCAAAGGAACAAAATCCACGACGTATACCATGACTGCTCACTATGCTTGCCGATGTTAAGCTTTTTTCATCCATAAGAAACAGCAGTCCCTGGACACTTACCCAAATCAATACTAATAATTTTATGCCTCGCAAATTTCAGTTTTTTTGTAGGAAAGAAGCTGGGGTTCGCTCATTTTGGCGGGAAAGTGCCCGCTGCGCGTGGCTTGGAATCAGGGTAGCGTACCGATAAATGAACGCTGTGACCAGAAACCCCAACACTGAAGCTTTGTCAGATAATTTCAGCAGGCTCCAATGCTCCAATCACAGAATTCACCTTTTCCGATAAATTGAGCGTTATTTGCAACTAAAACATTTTTGCAGTGATTAAAACTTTAAACTATATTTCAATGTAGAAGTTACCGCCGATATTTTTTGCTTTGTGTGTCAGATCGTACAGTGTGTTTATTTGGCCCCATATCAAAATGATATCAACCCTGCAAACAGTCTCAGCCAATCACAAGCCAGATTTGGTTTTCATTTCCAGCGAATTCAAGTCACTGTCCGGATTTGGCCTGCATCGATTTTCACGGAAGTATATATTTTTTTGTTTTATGAAATTTCAAGGAGTTTTGATAAAACTTTCTATCGCATGCCTTCTTACCGTTACTTGAACGTGCGAACTCCCTGATTCTAAAGATATTCCGATGTTTTCGTTCAATCTTTAAGATCTGCTTCTTAAAAGATCTTTTGAACACAATCCGAAGATCAGAGGGGATAGCGGGCGAATTTTAGATTCAGAACATCTGGTATCATTTTACGGGCAGAATATTAGTTGATCTGTATTAAAGGTTTAAATAAGTATTGAAAGATTCACAAATTCGTGTTATCTCTGGTGTGGATATTTCTTTTAAAAAGAGACAAGTAACTTGGAGCCATAACCTAGTGCGCTACAGTTGGCCATGGTTTAAGGCCGTGCACGAGAACTCTACTGCAATCAGTTGCTGACTTGTCTAACCTCAATTCTAAGGCTCGTTGCATGCACCGCTTCAGGCCCGACTTCAGGAAATGGTTTGTTACGGAAGGAACCACTCAAAACATCTATTGACTGGAAAATTGTACTTAGTCATCGCTGCTCAAAAGCCATTAATGCGATTAAGCGTAGTCCTGTTTTTTAAGCAACTTGGAAAAGACGCCGAGAGTCTTAATCAGTTTCTCATCTCCTATTTCAATATTGTGATTCTTAGCAAAGATTGACAAAACCTTAACAGGCTTGTGTTTTGCAAAGCTGTTCCTACGCACGTTTATTTTTGCATGGCGTGATAGTAAAGAATATTGCGAGAACTGAAATAAGATGCTAACTCAATTACAAGTTTCCATCTTGCAGAGTCTTAAAATAGACCTGGAGATCATGGGGCGGGGCAAGGATGACAGAAGACTTTCGTACATTCTATTTCTTTTAAAAAAAGTATTTGGATAACTGTGTTTCTGAATATGAAAACACTCGGTAAGATTTCTACATACCCTCCAAAAGCAGTAAACAATAAAATGATTGACTTGAAAGGATAACCCTTAGTCTCCAGAAATAGTGATATGGAGTTACGTTCGTCCTTCTTTCAACTACTATCTCTTCAAATGTGGCGAAATTTTTAACATGGAGACCTCTAATCTCGAAAGACCAAAGGACTGCGAAGGAAGAATTTTGTAACAAAAGCTTGTTAATTGACCTTGTAGATTTGACAATTGCCGCAACCAATGCAATGAATGTTTCTCCGTACAGTTTGTACAATTGATTCGAAAGAATAAATGTTTTGCTCTTGTGGAGGGATTGAAATTTTTATTCCACGCTGAAGATTCCTTTCCATGATACAGTCATGTGCAGATATTCTTGATGAGATACTTTAGAACACTATTTTACAGGAAAAAGGAGCTTAATTCACGCATGCTTTCAAGCTTTTTTTGTCAGAAATCTTGCTGTCTGGTATGGAACAATGTAAAATCCCGTAGGTTTTGTGTGTGTTCCACTTGTGCTAGTGTTTTTCTTCTTTTTCGAGTTTCGATCCAACTGAGATAGCATTGGCTCTTGTTATTATTTCTATTTTTATTGCTATTACGACTATTCTTCGTCTTATTATTTTACTGTTTTTTATTTTAAATAAAAGTGTTGTTACGAATGGTACAAACTGTATATAATAGCATTTCATACTTTTACTAATACTACTGCTTCTATTTTCAAATTATATAAATGATAACGATAATAAAGATAATGATGATGATGATGATGATGATGATAATAACAATAATAATAATAGAAGTAGTAGTATAGTAGTATCTATTCGCAGAAACCATATCGATGGTAGGTGTTCTGTGGCCAGAAGAGATTCCAGCAGTACAGTTAGTAACTTGCTTCATAGTGTTGTTTACCAGCAGTTTAGGAGGTCACACTGAAGTGCTTTTTGTGTTTAGCTTTTAATGATGGGATAGCTGGAACCGGTTACAGTCTTTAAACAAATAGAACTCCGTCATTTTTTTTGGAAAATTACTCGGTTAGAATACTGCAGTAGTTATATGACATTTACCAGCCTTGTATTATATTGAACTTGTTCTAAAGCTCTTCTCTGGCTTTGA
>JAOBYE010711002.1:0-11128 GCA_025403585.1 Parazoanthus swiftii
TTTAGGCAAAATATAAAGAAATCCGAAATTTGACGACACACGGACGAATTTTGATTTTTACAGACATTGACTCTTAATAATCATGATGTTATTATTATTATTATTATTATTATTATTAATAGCGAAAAGAAATGTTAACAAAATGTTTTTAGCAATTCTATCAATCAATTTTAAAATTTACGGCAACATTTGAAATCAGGCTAGTTTTACTTTCATGTATACAAAAAAATGCAGCCAATGTGTATATAATTGTTACTACAACAAAACTGAAATTAGCCATTTTCACCAACATGTGCAGGGCAAAGTAGGTATTTTGCTGGTGGCCACAACCCATTTCAACATTGTTCTGTGATATTCTTGAAGTTTTACCTTCTTTTATAAATTAACAATCTTTTTACCCTCTTTACCCAATCATGCAGCTTTGTTTACAAATGGTGTGGGCCCACCAGCTAAACACTAACTTTAGAAGGTTAAAAGGTAGAAGTTAAAGCGATCATATTTAACGAGGGTAACACATGACAGTTTTAAATTAACTGACAAACTTGTGGTCCTTGGTGCGCACTTTACCCCCCCCCCTCCCCCCTCCTCTTCTGTTAGTGCTCCGTTTTACGGGTATTTAAAGCTGAAGCTATACGGAGCAGAAGAAAGTCGAAACAGACGTTGGAGTCAACGAGGATCGAACCGGGGACCTCCAGCTCCGAAGGCCACGCACTAACCAACTGAGCTACGCCTTTGTTGTACACATGTTTATGAAAGTGGCTTAGACGTTTTGTATTTTGGAAATTATGCTATAACATACACACACGCGTCCACTCAAAACTGTTGTGCAGGTTGTGTTACGCTATCGGGCTCTAGAATACAGTGCAGACAAACTTACCATCACCGTGTTGGCGACACTATTCTCAACCCACACATCGTCAGGCAGAACGTCCTGCATCAGAGATAAGACTCTGTGAAGTAACTTAACAATGGCTGTCATCATGTAGCCATCTGAGGCGAGGGGACCTCCAATGACTGGCATCGTCTTGGACAGTAAACTCGTGCAGAACTCCTGCACTGACAGCTGGTTGAACTGCAAAGCCTCCGTAACAAGACAGTCTTCCATTTCTTCTTCTTCTTCACTCCCCGCGGATGAGCTTGACCCAGAATCGCTGGAAAACGGATTGGTTTTAAAACTGATAAAATATTTTTAACGTTATGAATGTTGCAGCTAATTCGAAACAGAAAGAATACAGTTTGTTTGTTTGTTTTTTTGGGGTGAGGGGGGTGAGGGGAGTAGTTACACACTTAAATAAAGAGTTTTCGTGGTAAACCCCACGCTCAAGTTAAACTACAAGGGGGTGCTTGTCGTGGTGGGATGGTTTACATGTGTCAGTTACCTGGATACAGTAGCTATACCAGCTGGAGTCGTGTACTCCAGGCAGGAACTCCCATACCAGCAGGTCAAAGGGTAGAGGCCAGACAAAGAATGGTCTCTGGTTCTCCGTGTAGGGGGTTGAGCATGGAGCCAATGACCCCACCCTATAAAACACCTCGCTTTAACCGAAATCTTGACAAATACAACTTGAGCGGCATAGCCAAAGGTTTAATTTCTCCCAGGGTACAAAGAGGAAAGAAACAGAGAAGGCGGAATTCGTGAAAAGCGCTGAGCGTTGAGCAAATGACCCCACACTCTTAATCACCTCGCTATAACGGAAATCATGGCAAATGCAACTTCAGCGGCATAGCCAATGGTTTTATTTCTCCGGGGGGAGGGTACGAAGAGGAATGAAACAGTGAGAGCGGAATTCGCGGTGAAAAGCGCTGAACGTGGAGTCACAGACTTTACCCTAAAAAACACCTCGCTATAACGGAAATCTTGGCAAATACAACTTGAGCAGCATAGCCAAAGGTTTTATTTCTCCCAAAGTACAAAGAGTATTGAAACAGAGGGAGCAGAATCGATGAAAAGTGCGTTAAGTGTCCGCACAAGGGGAGTCCTGTGTGCACACTTACCTTGTGACCCCTCCGTCACCGCTCTGTCTCGCCGATCCAACTTGCTCTTCGCCCACTTCTCCCTGCTCATCTTCAGCCTCCAAAGACACGGAGATATGTCTGTACTTCCAACACTCTAAACGAAATCAAAAAGACCCATTTACAGTCAACGAAAGTGACGTGAGAAACCGTTTTGACTTCTATGATCTTTGTTGCACTTCTTAAAAATATGGAAAAATCTTGAGCAAATCTGTGCAGATGATTGAAGATTTTTTTACAACTCAAATCTGCCCTCTGTCACAGTTTTGAAACCCACAACGAATATAATCTAGTTATGGTTCTCACGTCGTCTTCATTGACTGTAGTGGTAGCTTCATGGGATTTTAAACATAATTACTTTGACCTGAAAAATGATTGGAAACTGTTTGAAAAATTTTAAAACTGTTTGAAAAGTATTCTACATATAAAACAAGATCGCTCTGATGAAGAACCAACGCTGGAAGTGTCGGCTTTGCACTTAACCTTACGGTGAAAAACATACCATATCAACCTTGGTTTAACCGAATATATATGCAATTTATACGTACTCGCCAACGCAGAAAAATGATTCAAAATTAGCCTTCTAGTAAACAAAGCTAGTTGAAGAACCAGTTTCAGAAGGTAAGAATATCCAAAATGTAAAATCAAACATCCTGACGTTTTACTTGCTCCAAGCTGCATACCAATACATATAATACATGTATATAAAATATGTCCAAGACTGAGATGATTAGCTGGACAATAAAACTTCAAAACCCGCACGAGACTTGCAATGCACAATCAATAAACATTTAGACGAGCCTTCAATATATAAATACAACTGTACAGCGGATACATGTACCTGGGTCAGGGCAATGGAGTGCTATGTCCGATGCTGCTAGGAGTCTCTTGTGAATATTACTGCACAGGTCACCCAAGCAGTCTATGGCGTAAAGAGGAATGCACAGGCCGTCCTCTACCTTCTCGTCCAATAACTGAAGCAGACTCTGGAAGGAATTTTATAACAACGTTGAAAAATACAGTCCTAGTGCACTTTGGCAGCTGTTGCAATATAAGCTATGATGTCATTCTCTTGTGCTTCACTGAACACGGGTATTACAGTTCTGTCAGTAATAGTGTCACAAAACTGTTAACACTAACGTCACAACGTTTTCAATACCACAGTCGTCTCTATGTCATCAGTGTTAAACAGCATTGTATTATTGAAAGCACTGTGTTGACAACACCGTCACATTAGTGACTGACAGATATGTGACATTGATACTTGTTTGAACAGCAGCATTATGTTTGTATGTTATTTTCATTTGTGAACTGACTGTCTGGCCTATGTTTTCCAGTATAATGTAGATCAAACTCCTGAGTTGTCTTTGGTATGCAAAATTACGTACGTTTTCCAGACTCTTCAGTTCCATACCATTTTCTGAATTTTCCAGACTAAATATGCAAAATAGAAATGAGAAAGGATACTTTCCTTTCCGAAATCGCTAGGATTGCATGAGATTTTATTGCTAAGTCTAATATGGAAATCTTTATTTCTCAACAGGTAAACACGCTAGACAAGTTGTTACGGGTTGAGCACAGAAAACTAAGACTTTTTCCAGACCTTATTTCAGACCTTGCCGTTATTTTCCAGACTTTGCCAGGCCTGGAAAATAGGTCTTTGAGTTTCCTAACATTTTCCAGGTTTTCAAGACTCCGCACGAACCGTGGATTTCCAATAACTAATGACAAAAATGGATGAAATAAAGGAATGTGAAACACGAAAGACTGCAAGTGCACTGAGTCATTTCTGGCCTGTACTTAAAGACTGTACATGTAGCTATCAAACAACTCAAGATTGAACCTCCAAGCACGTCTTTAATTTAATCTTAAAAATTCCTTTTCACCACAAGCTTTACTTCCGCTCCCTAAACATGACTGATGTTGTTCTTTCATTGTTTAAAACTGTGAGTCAGCACACCTAAACACGGAGCCGTGATCCTTTATCTGAGGCTGAGGGTTTCAGCCTGTCAGTTGACATTTATAAAACTCTTTATTTACAGTATTTGTGGAAAATGACACAAAGGCAAAACGCCACTTAAATATCTCTCTTTTTAGCGCTTGCATTCGACATGTTTTTAGTACGTTTTGCTTATTTTTAGTCTGGAGCTAAAAAGGGGGCAGTGTGTAGCCTTCCATGGGATCGCTTCGTGTTTAAGGAAGACAGGAACGAGTGGATCACAACTTTCTTACCTTAAAGACAGTGGGTCTTTGAAGAAATATCTCAGCAGGAAAATCCTTGAATAATACATTCCTGAGAAACTCACATGACTTGCTCACTAAGGAGAGGTTCTGACTTTGCAGACGACTATTCGTGGCTGACAAAATATGTCTGTCACCAGCAGACAGAGGTAGCCACTGGAAGAAAGCAAGGCTGCTACTCTGGCTCAAAGACATTCCTGTGGGTCAAAAGAAACTCACATTTTATGATAGTAAACTAATTACAGCAATTTCCAATTTAAAGGAAAATCAACTGCTTGTTGAGCAATACACTTGAAACTTTCAGTTATTGGGCACCTCATAAGAAAATAGCCGGTAATACCAGTCCAAAACCAATAATTTTGTACATAGAGCCAACACTAACTAGAATCGATTTAGTTTAAGTATTTCTCGAGTATGAGTACATTTACATGTATTCTGTTTGTGCATCGTACAGCTTCCCTGATCATTGTCACGATTTTACCATAGGGTTAAAATGTTTTTAACCAAATATTACATGTACTGTACATTCCTACAGTATCTTGTTTACCAGCAGCAAAAGAAGTGTGAGACACAGGCTTAAGAAGATGCAGGGTTATTTGTTTACTTTGCTACTCACTGATCGTTGCCACAATTTTATTATAAATTTCGTTAAACTGTGTCCAATGCAGCCGCCTTATCTCCTTCACTGCGGGTTCCCTCCCTTTTCCAAAAAACCTTATAATCCCACAGTACCTTGTTTACTTTTATTTTTAGGGGTTACTTTTAAGAAAGCTGTGAGGCGCAGGTTTAGCAATACATGTATGCAGGGTTAATTGTTGGCTTTGTTGCTCACCGATCATTACCACGATTTTACCATAGGTTTAACATAATTTTGACCAAAATCTCACATTCCTACTGTACCTTGTTTACCAGCAGCAAGATGAGTATGAGGAGCAGGTTTAACAATACTCAGGGTTGATTGTTGGCTTTGCTGTTCACTAAAGTATCCTCTGAACGAAGCTGTCTGTCCATGCTGGTGCTCATTGAAGTATCCTTCAGATGAACCCCTCTTGGAAGCTGTCTGGCCATTGTTACACTCACTGAAGTACCCCCGAGAAGAGCCAAGGGATAGTTGTGAGACTGTCGGTCTGCTTTGCTGTAGAGTATGTGTGGCTTGGGACTGGAAGTGGTCACTTGTTAAATCACAATCTACGGTGGAAAGTGACATATACTGACAATGGTTACAACACTGGCGTGGAAATGATCCAGTTTGATTTTAGACTATCAACCGAAATTTAGCACTACAATACATGTCTACTGTACTTCTAGCCTGAACTACCATGCTGATGATATTCTAGACAATACATGTATTACATACATTGTAACTTCAAAACGGTATAGAAAAAGTAGGATATATATTTTGCATTCCCCCCACACAGCTTTGAAGTTTTCCATAGCAAAGTGTTTTTTTTTATAAAAAGGAGAACTACATTACATATACTACCGGTATATACAAAAAACATAAATTAATTAAAAATAAAATAATAATAACAGACGTACTCGCATATTAGTTACTGAATCACTTATCTTGAATCTCATGCAACTTGAATCTCACTTGGATGAGTGGAGAAATAGAAAAGTTGATTGCCCTGACCTCTTTAAATATATTGTCACACCACTGACACTTTATATGTTCATTCAGCTTTACCTGGGTCTGCCTGTGGCTGATGTTGGACTGTGCCAAGCCTCTTGTCTGGGGTGCTGTACAAGCACCACTGTTGATGGGCTTGGCTTTCTGCACCTGGGAGACTTAAGAGTTGATGAATTACATCATCAATTATCTGGTACATGTCAGGATCCACATCCTGCCGCAGGTGTGACAAAAACTCCACTGCACCAATGCTCAACAGAGTATGAGCTCCATCACCATGCTGTGAAGACGGAAAGAGAAACAAGTTGCTAAACAATGCATGTAAACAATAAATTATTATAATTATCTTTTTACAAAACCAAACCTGAGCAAGGGTTTGATTGGGTGACGCAGTCATGTACATTTTCACTTACATTATACCACTGGGCACACTTGGCTCTTAGATATCAAGAAAGGTGGGGTAAGAGGAATCAATCATGGATTGGCAGATTTTTCATAAACTTTTCTTCAGATTACACCCTTTAAAGATAAACTACTTGGACTAGTGGATGCCATCAAGTGTCATCACATTGGATTATAACAACAAATTAAACTTACAATAATACCTTACTGTATTTAATAGATCAGCAGATTTACATTCCGTGTGTGGATTTGGATTTAAGCAAAAATACAATTGTGGATCAATGATTTATCTAATCCCTTTCAACTCCCCTCCCTCCTCAACCAAATAAATGGCTTAAATGTACTACATGATTGTATACCAGCACAAGCTAGATGATTGTATAATTTCACAGCAAAATTGTCATACTGACAGTAAAATGTAGCCATATTCAGTTATAAGGATTCAAGATTTCAAGAGAGCTCTAACTGGTACGATTTCAAGAAAGCTCTGGCTGGTAAGATTTCAAGAGAGCTCTGACTGACAACATTTTACGAGAGGCCTGACTGGTAAGATTTCAAGACAGTTCTGACTGGTAAGATTTCAAGAGAGCTCTGACTGGTAAGATTTCAAGAGAGCTCTGACTGGTAAGATTTCAAGAGAGCTTCGACTGGTAAGATTTCAAGAGAGCTCTGATTGATAAAATTTCAAAAGAGCCCTGACTGGTAATATTTCAAGAGAGCTCTGACTGGTAAGATTTCAAGAGAGCTTTGACTGGTAAGATTTCAAGAGAGATCTGACTGATAAAATTTCAAAAGAGCCCTGACTCGTAATATTTCAAAAGAGCTCTTTCTGGTAAGATTTGAAAAGAACCCTGACTGGTACATAGTTACATATATACAAGTAGAATCAGTTTTGAAATAAATCCGTTCTATTATTCACTTGACTGTAATTACTTATTATAGTCAGTTTGCATGTATACATTTTACTTTGAACTGTTTTTTGAAAAGAAAATAAATCCAAAATGGCTTATCAGATTGATGCCAAATACATGTACATGTAACTATGTACTTTTCTTTAAAACAATTGCAAGTTAGAGCAAGAGATAAAAAGATATACTGAAACGTTTTGGCTTTTTTCCATAAGGAAACCAATAATGAAACTGCTGCACCATTCATAATTATTTTTATGCTGCTGCTAGTACAGTACTTACGGTAATATCTTGCATTATGGAACATTATACATGTACATGTAAGCAAGAATCAGAATTACACAGTCTCATACATGTGTCAATCCTAATATTACTGGTGTAAGCCAGATTTTAACATATTATAAATCCTATACATATACTATAATAGCATCTGTGAAAAATAACTCTAGGTATTCATTTGTACAGATAATGCACTTAAAAGAACAAACTAATAGATCTATGCACTCCTGGCCTGATGGACTAAATTATTATACATGTAGTCAGATGTTAGGGGATCGCACTGGAAATTAGTATAAAGATACCATTATACAATGTTCTTAATTAAAATATGTCACAATGGTCATAAAATAACCTAAACAAATACCAAGTGCGGGTTATCAACTATCAACCCATCTGAACCAAATGTCAAGGTGTATACTTGGCTGGTCTCTAAATAATTTAAATTGAAATTTGTGGACGTGAAGCAACTACATGTACAACTGATGCAATCAAATATTCTATGTAATACATAATTTTTTTTGCTAGAAAACATCTCATTTCTTAACATTTTACTTTGACTATTGAGCAAACCCCAAAGAGATATATTGAAAGGCCAATTTTCAAATCCTAAAGATATTATGAGAGGCTTCCTGACATCTGACTATGAGAACACATGTACATGTATCCCCAGCCCCTAGGGCTTCAGGCATAACTTCTAGGGTTTTCTTCACTTAGCTATGTATGACGTACCAAATGACTGTATGTTTCGCAAACACTGATCTATTTAACAAACCTTGGCTATGATTTCCAGTAGTCCCAAGACTTCCTTTTTCAGGGGACAGTTTGAGAAATTAAACCATTCAAGCAACTTGGTTATCAACTGCTTCTCTTGTACAACATCTGCTGTGCAAATCAGATGGTGATCCAACTTGAACAGAATGTTTTTCAGAGATCGAATACGAATTTCATCCAAGTTATGCCCTGTAAAAAGTAGAACATGATCACACAGTTTTAGGTTTACGGTTTGTTTGAAAGGAATTTCTATTCAATTGATGTATTTATATTTATAACCAAAATACAAAACAATGCACCTATCAATGTTAAGCCCCAAGTTTTGGGTGCGAGGAGGGCTACCCACAGGAAATTGACTGACAGAGGCTTTCCCTGGGTAGGGATTTTGACACTTACGCCTTGTCCCAGGGTTGGATGTTTGACTAGTAAGACCTAACTCTGATAGAAGAGTTACCCTGGGGGTGAGGATTTGATATTCAGTAGGTGCCTGGGGGTGGGGAATTTGACTCTGGCTATCACGATAATATCAAATTCCCCTGGGTCTGCCCCCCCCCTACCCTGGGGTTTAACATTGATTCTTGGGTTGCATGTGGCGTCATAGACGCCATGTTGGTGTACAATAACAATAGAGTTGCAATTACTTTCTTTTGTTGTGTCCACCAACATGGCTGCCATGCCCTTTGTCTTTTGAGTCTCTGGGGATTGAGTGAAACACAGCAATAGGTGCATAATGTCTGACTTACATGTAATAGTATTACTGTAGTTACAGGGGTTTCTTGTGAACTTGATTTCAAGAATACAATCCCTTGACTTTTTGTCCATTTGACAGTGTACGCGGGCTTCATATTTTTTAAAATTAATAACTGATACATTACACATGTCCAGATACATGTCATTACACAGAATTGCAAGTTGATACGATACATACAAAATTATGTTACATCACTGGATGCAGAGATGACTGTACATATATGTGCGGATGTAGTTTTTAAAAGCACACCAATAATTATGTCAATCGCTTACATAAAAATACAGCTGCATCCCAGTGAGGAAACTTTACAATCCAGAAAAATTTAATGTTGATCCAGCTACTCACCTAACTTTGAAATCAGTGGTTTCAAGTCGACGCTCGAGGTAGGAAGAATGGTTTCAGACACTTTTGAATTCGAGGTTGCAGCAGGTTCTTCATCCATATTTGGGTCAACATTGAAAGCGATTGCACTAATAGCTGTCAACTTGCCACTTGTATAGCTTCCAAATTTATTTTAGACAGTAGATCTTTGCTAGAATCTCATAAACTTTGGCTTCGGTCAATCCATGATTATTTTGAAAATGGCGCCTCTTTATTGACATGGTCAGCAGTTTCGATGCGCAATGCATTATGGCCTTCCTGTGACGTAATCTTTGTCGAGACCTTCTTGGCGGCCATATTGGATTTTGGTTGGGAGAGTTTGAAAAGCCGGTACATTATTATAGTTTTCTTATTGGCGAGATGTTTTGTGCGAGGTCCACATCAATTGGGTTCTCTAGATATCTCTCTGCCACGACAACTCATTTAGCTCCAACACTGAGAGGGGCCGGCGCAGCTGCCGTTATCGAAGCTGAGAAATCAGCGGCAGTTCCTGCGCCACCAACCTCGAGTACGAGCTTACCAACAACTGGCAAGTTAGTTGTTACAACAAAACATTATGGTAAGTTCAGAAAGAAAAACAGATTTAAGTTTAAGTAAACAAGTGAGAAAACGTGTTTGTTAATTGCACTCTCGTCATTGCATCACTGGATTGTAATCAAGAATGAAAATGCCTGGTGGCCGGTGAAAACTCGACCATACAGTATATCCAGTTAATAGTTTATCAGCTACATACTCAGCTTGATCGCAAGATCTGCCTTAGTTGGGACTATCTACCCCATGTTTAACAGAATCAAAATTGGGGATGCTTTGAAATCGGTCAGTAGCGGCTGATAGTTTTGCACTTTAAAGTTAACGTTTTGCCATAATTCCTAAAGTCCTATTACATGTACACTGTAACCCCCCCCCCCCCGTCCCGCGCACCTGGATTAAGAACAAGTTAGATCAGTACTCTGGAGTAATTGTAGCAGATTTTATATGAAAAGAAGGGTACAAGTGTTTCCTGATTTCAAAAGAAATGTTCCTTATTTACAAAGTTTGCAAGCTGCATGCTTGTCTTATCTAAAAACTGTGATTTGTTGGAGACTCTACCCTATATTTAACAACTCTTTATAAGCAGTGACTGTATGAGCTTTGAAATCAGTCACTAGAAGCTGCTTTTCTTAGATTCTGATGGTTTTCTTAATGTTTACCATAAAAGCCTCATCAAGCTTCCTGTCAGTTAAACTCCCCCTGTCCTCCATTGCTATAAAGAATGAGTCTAAATCATATTTTAAAAGGAGTGATGGGTTCTATCATTTGTTGCTCTTAAAGGATTGTTCATTATTTATGTGTATCAAGGTTTATACATGTAGCTAAGGGGGATGGAGTTGGTAAATACCTACAAAGTTTTTGCTAATATAAAATTTCAGAAACAAAACAAGAACCTTGCCTATCATTTTGTTTGGCCGTATATCAAGAAAGTGCTCTGTACTTTTGAAATGCTGCTTTTTCTCAAGAAAATAGAGGTCAGCTGTAATGGTTAAATGCAATATTTCCTCCATTAACCTCTCAACTTCAAATACTGTAAGCCAGCTTCTAATACTGTAATCTAATGTCTCTAGTCTAGAAAACAAAAGAAAATATGCAAAAGAGTTCGAGAATTTACAAATTTGAAGCGATTAAAATGCTCTAAAAAGCTCTCTTCGCTATTCCATGTAAAAAGCATAAAATTTCCGCGTTATTTAGCTGCCAATTCAATGAAAAAAGTACTCC
>JAOBYE010711013.1:0-11128 GCA_025403585.1 Parazoanthus swiftii
CTTGTAAATCGATTTTAAGAGCCTTGTTTGGTGCTAAATCACCTATTGAATTTAATGTTATCTAAATCCGACTCACTCTAATAAAAAAGAATTAAGCAGACATAATTCAGTAAATTTAAGAAACAGCACTCTTCAGTGCAAATTCTCGGTTAGTTTTCTAAAAATGAATCGCAGAACAAAGAATACACTTTTGGACAGACTAACCTCCTGGGACAATCTTTGCATCTTTACTTTCTGTGTACACGAATTGGGAACACGCAAGCAACAAAAATACTGTGCTCAACATAGCTAGCAGACCAGTTCGCTCCGGATTTAACTCACGTAAAAAATGCCTTTGTTGCACCAGACACTAGAAAACCAATCCCTTCTGAAGGTTTACAAACGCGAAATCTGTGTTATCACACAATTAAGCTGTGCATATATTGCAACCTCGTTATAAAGACAGCTTTTCGTAATAAAACACATCTGCTCCCGACCGACCCCATGGCATCACTCTATCAGTTTATAAAGAAAACAGAGAAACGTCCCAAAGTTTATTTATTTATTTATTTACTTATTTTCAAACATTTAGGGACCTAGTGAGGTTCCATGGACAAAAGATAATGGGACTCTTGGTCCCTTACAAAGATCTTACCCAACCCAAGTTGAATGCTTCACAACCCTTGCTCCAAAATTCATCTGAACAGTATAGCGAGGCCTGCTACGTCGCTGCTAAGTACTGCGAGACAGTCGAAAAACAGATTTCCTCGTGGCTTTCTGAATCGTGCCATTTTTTTTCGTTCGTTCCTGCCCTAAACATACTGACACGTGTTGCTACTAGTAAAGAGTAAACAGTTTTAAAATTATCCTTGGAACATGTCGTTATTTCAATGCGCATATCGGTATATAAACCGTTGCATCGGTTTTAACGCGAGAACGGTATCGCTCAATTTTCGGCAACAGCTGGCAACTGAAGATAGACATATGTTCTTTTTAAAACAACTGGACGGTTTTTACGCATAATGTAAAGAAAAGGCTTTGAAAGTTGATGAAAAAATCCTGCAATTATAACCAGTAAGTACCACAATAAAATGAAAATAATTTGCTCAAGTGAAAGTGTTTTTAACAAATGTAAGTCCATGAGCGTCGTTTTGGAGATTTTTGACCTTTTTGCAATAGTGTCAACACTTTCTTAAAATCCCAAAACAAAAGATGTTGTAAGTGTTCTGAAATTTGATCACCCACCAATCAATATGTAGACCTTCCTCCCTTTGCCCAAATTCAACTTGTTTATTTTAATGGTATGTGCATGTTCATGTGAGACCTCTTATATTAGGCAACATTTCAAGGTTTTCCCTTTCTTTAGCAGTCGGCTTATAAAAACAGCTTTAAAACTAAAATGACAACTGCAAAAGTTCACTTAAGCAATAGCCATAAATACGTTTGGCAAAAAAAAATTAGAATAGAAACGATTGCAAAAACAGCCCCCACTCGACTGGCAAAACAGAGAGAAGAGGATGCGGTTTTTTTCCAGGTTCTTCGTATTATTTGGCCAATCCATGTGAAAAAAGTTGTATTTTAACTATAACACAAAAGCCCTGAAGTTGTGAACATTTTGTGTTTAACTCTTAAGGAATTGCCACTTCCAATCTCGAATAAACACCTTCTACTTCATTTCCTCCTTAAAACTAAACTGGTTCTGCTGAAATAAGGACGATCAGCTGAGAAATAAAACTTACACATACAAACTGGTATTTTCTTATTCAGGCGTTGAAAACTCGTTAACCGACCTTCAAATTTTCTAGATATAGGTATTAATGGAAGTGTAAGCCGACAATGACATCAAGAAATGTATTTACAACTCTGTTTATAGTGGTATTACTGTTTTATTTTGATTAAAATTCATCCAGTTACAACCATAGATAAAAATCAAAAACAAAGTCGACAGAAATAATAAAGAGTAACTAAAACATTGCTCACATATTCTTTTAATGTTGTCATTTGACGACACCTGTATTTATTTGTACTTGTGTTGCAGTGCATGAACTTTATTGCTACTGCCGGGCCACACAATGCAACATTGCATGCAATATTGCGCCACACGATGCAAAAATTGCATGCAATGTTGCACCACATAATGTTGCACGCATTATACGAGTTGTCGCCTTTGCAATTGTTGCATGCAGCATTGCACGAATGTGCAATGTATTGCACACAATCATTTCAGAGGGTGGCCACACTTGATTGGAACAAATGTGCGCAACGTTATATGCATTGTTGCATCTAGCACAATTCTAAAACAATCTGCAGCTGCTTTAGTCTTTCGGGTCCCCTTTTTTCTAGCACACCCTACAGCTTCGCTTGCACCAGGTTCTCATGTAGCGCGGATTTCGGTAGCACTCCCCGCGTGAAGCCCAACTCGGGCAATATCTGTTTGCGTCTCGACAGTTCCCTGTTTAAAAGAGTGCGTCAGTTTTATTCATTCTAAGTTCGGTGTTTCATAAGGTAATTCACCGCCACGGTAGACATTCAGATGTGACATAAAATCTTACCACAGTTTCAAAAAGAAATAAAAATGTGACAATAAGCATTTGAACATAACTTTAAAGAATATAGATAATAAGGATAATAATAATAATTATTGTAATAATAATAGTGCTAATAATAACTGTTACAATGACCATGACAACGGCGTTAACATTGTGATGACAATGACCATGACATAAATGACAATGGTAATGATAATGATAAATAGTGATAATGATAACGGTAATGATAATTATAAAGACGATGATGATGATCAATAAAATTATGCTAATGATGATGACAATCATGATGATGAGAAATGATTATGATGATGATAATGATAACTATGACAATGACAATGATGATGTTAATGATAATGGGAATGACAATGACAATGACATTGATAATGGTGTTAAATGACATGATAGATATACTGAAAATGCTAACTACAACAAGGTAGAATTGAGGTTCATCCAAACCAACACCTCCCTTCAATTCTCATTGTGAACAAGACTACAGATGTAGTTGAAAGCTTAATGCCCTTTTAAACTTTACAATCGGGAAAAAGTTTTACACATACACAAATAACAATAACATAATAATATTACTGACAACAACAATATATAAATCATATTTTTGCATGAATGTGTTATTTATCTTCCTTAAACTTAGCTTACCTCCTCCTCCTCCTCCACTGCCTCCACAAACTCGACAGCTCTTCCTGCAGTTTACGCGCATGTATCTGGGATTTCGCCGGCACTCGCCCCTACGGGCCCACGATGAACAGAATCGGTGAGAGTCAAAACACCGAGCTGAAAGAGAAACAGTTGTAAACATCCATGTAACTCGGTGCGTACCCATGATTGCGCCCCAATACAGTATCAAATAGAAAGCCATCAGGAAGATGATGGTAACAACAAAGGAATGGTCAGTTTGAGTTTCAGACTTGTTTTTCTAGAGTAACGCCCCGCCGGCGAACAAAGAATGAGTCTGAAACTCAGGCTGAAATGCCAGTCGTGTTTAGACAACAACTATTCATGGTCGATAACAATCTGCAACACATTGAACGTCAAGTTAAACACGACAACAATTTAACACATGGAAACGAGGAAAGCAGATCACCTGTAAAAACCGTGAGGGCTGTAATAGAACGTGGGAGACCAGACCAACGGCTTAAAGTCCCTGTCCACGGACGGTGTGGCGAAAGAAGGTCGCCCAAAATTCAACCTTTGACCAGGTCGGGGATTGAACCCGGGACCTCCTGGTTGGCAGTCGGAGATCTTACCAACTGCGCTAACCTCGCACACACAAATAATTATTAAAACTAATCTAGAAATTTCCTTGGTGTAGTAAACGGGAATACCAACAATTTCCTTCTTACCTGGCGGACGAGTTCGTGGACGAGTCGGTGGACGAGGAGGCCTGGTAACTGGGCGCGGTTTTGTCGTAGGTGGCGGTGGTTGTGTAACCGGCTTTGGAGGTGGTGTAACCGGTTTGGGCGGTGTATCCGGTATAGGAGGTGTGTTCGGTGGAGGAGGTGTAACTGGTTTGGGCGGTGTAACCGGTTCAGGGGGTGGTGTAACCGGTTTAGGCGGTGTAACTGGTTCAGTGGGTAGTGTAACCGGTTTAGGCGGTGTAACAGGTTTCGGAGGTGTGTTTGGCAGCAAGGAAGGCTTTGGCCGAGTTGGAACTACAGCGACGGGCCGTTTCGTCTTGAAGTCCATTAACACTCCCTTTCCATCTGTAACGACACCATAACGGTTTGACAAAAGGAAATCTCAAACTAAAAAAATTGAAACCCAGTCTAAACTAATGAGGTAAACTTACATCGGTCACAGTTCATTTGGAAATGATAGGGCTTCACTCCTGAAAAGAAACGGAAAAAATTAGTTGTACTGACCATATAATATTTCAGTCATAAAAATTTTGTTTATACGTCAAAACATGTCAAAAGTCCATGGTTTGAGAGAAATTAAAAAGATGAACATGCAAATACTTTTGTGTTAATTTGGGGGAGCCGCAAAAACGTCCTACAACTATTTTCAACTTCAGTGGTTGGTTTAAGAGACGATTAAACGAATTCTAAATACTAACATGTGTTAACTTTTTGTTTAAAGAAAGAGTGGCCAGAAAACTAACTAACGTTTAGGCTTTGTTAAAAATTGAACCCCGAATGTTTTTTCACCTTTACTCATGAATGTAAAAGAAAAATTGATAACATAAAACTCACATATAGCTTAAGTATCGACTCGAAGTTCACGCTGTTGCTCTGGAAGTGAAAAAGTATGGAAAAAAAGAAAAAAGTTTGATCATAGGACATACTTTACACTGAGAAAATCTCACCTTTTGCAGCGTCGCATCGCTTTAAGAATTTGTTAGCACAAGGAAAAACTTCCCTGACGAAGTTATATAACTTTGGGTCATAAGCTGCCAGCTCTGCTCTGGTGTTGACATGGTTGTGTACTCCGTTAGCAGGATTGGCTTCGGCATTCACTCCAAAGTAGCTCTGAGTTCCTTCCGCGAAGTACTCTCTGAAAAATATCAAAGTAACCTATAGTGAGTATGATACTAAAATGAAATGATGCGCAATCGGTAGGAACATCAAAGGATATTTTAGAAAACGCAAACTTTAAGTAGATTGAAAAAACAAATTTCTCGTTTTTTAAACACACTCGTTAACCAACATGTCTGCACTCTGTAAGCAGCCAATCAAATTTTAAGCTACCTGTCAGTAGACATGGCGTAGGTCCTGGCCCAAAGCCGCCCGGTCCGCCGGAGGTAGTTATAGCGGGCTCGCAGGCGCCCGTCGAAACTCGGGATGGCCCCTTGCGCGGCCACGGCGATCTCGTGTATCCCGTGCGTGAACTCGTGGAGAAAGATGTCTTCACTGCGGTAACGGTCGCTATTCCAGCATAACAGGTTCTCTTCTCCTCCTTCAAGGAACAATATAAACAAAAAACATCTCATCAACTTTAATCACAATGTGAAGCAAGATTACCATAAATTTGATTCAGTAATTTAGTTCCAAATACCAAGAGATTGATAATCAGTCCCATGCATAACTACGCGCACGTTGTTTTAAACATGAACTCAAAGCTCAACTTATCAGAAAATATAATTCAGCATAATACCTTTTCTCATTCTATCATAGTTCTGCTTGTGTGTATATAAGTGTACTAGTTTATTTAGATTGTCAGTAATATTGTTTTTCCCTCCATTTATCTCTGATTTGTTTGTTTTACATATTTCTAAAAACTACTTTGTAAAGTGGGCACCCGACTAGATTAGCTCCCATAGTTATTTCGGGTGCCCAGTCACTATATATTCGTTTAATTCAATTTGCTAATTTTTCTTTTTTGTACAAAACGGTGCGAATAAAATTGTTGTTGTTGTTGTTGTTGTTGTTGTTGTTGTTGTTGTTGTTAACTACGTGTTGATGGTCGTTACCAGCCCCTGCGCATCTTACCTGTTGAAATAGGATGTCGGATGGTCCCTCCCAGTCCCCGCGCACGTTGGTTCCATGAAGGGCCAAGCCAGGAATGCTCAGGGATAGACGTGACTCCTTCACGGGCGCCAATCACTCCTGCACGACCATAGCGCGCGTACAGATAATTACGTATATCCTGCCTACAACAACAAAACCGGCACAACTCATGTCAATACAGAAAGCATTTTAAAGTTTTGTTTTGCCGTGCAAGCGAGTGTGATCTTGATTTATTTCACTACCTCTGACACTCTCAAAATGGGAAATTACTCAGACACAGGCATACCACATATAAAGGGCAGAGCAATTCAAGAAAGTGCTCCAATTGGTCTAAACATGCAAAGGGTAATTACCTATCAGCCAATAAGAACACGAGAACATAGCAAGCTCTCTTTAGCGCAGCGTCACTGACTTGGCCAGAGCTTAGGATGGGTATTCCGTACGCATGCGTGTATTTCCGATAGAACGGACTAAGGCGCATGTCCCTACGCACTTGGGCTGGCACTCCAGTGACCCGCTCACATTCCCACGTGTTGGAAGGTCTACCGGGTCTTGATCGACCTGCAATGGAAACTTGTGGTTAGCAAAACTGAACAGTTTTGGAAACTGAACAAGACTATGGCGAGCAGTGTCACGTGATAAATTGTTGTGGTTACATCCATGGAGAATAGGTACTTTAAGAAGCTAGTACGGCTACGCTTCAGACAACGTCTTCTGAAAACCAGCTTTTTGTTTTTCTCTATCTTTCGTTTGTCACCTATTCCTTCTTGTTGTATTTTTCACGAAAGAGTGCGAATCGACCGAACTGCAGACCCTGGTCGCAAAACAGAACTGATAACGGAACAATTTGGGTATTCACGTTTACGTACTCAGAAAGCCCCAAATCAAGAGTTTTCACGTTGTAACTTGGGACTCGACGGTGGCCAGCTGGTCAGTTTGGTACATGTTCACGTGCAGTGAATTGTCTTCGTTAATTAAGCCTTTTGTTTTGTGCCTTTCTCTAAACCGTAGCCGCACTAGCTCCTTAAAGTCCCTAATGCAAAAAAAAAGGAGGAGAAAAAATGAGTTTCCATATATTTTTCTTGACTGGAAAAGTCAAGAAAGTTATCGTAGAGTTACTTACCACTCCGCTGAACGTCTGTTGAGTTCTCTCCCCTTTCCCTTGAAAGCTTCAGGTATAGTGAAAAGTCTGCCGGCTCGCTAGGATCTGTCACAAAACCAGAGCTTCCCATCAGCGTAATTACATAAACTGATTAATTAATTGACAAATAAAAAACTAACTAAATGAATGAATAAAATAAACAAATAAGTAAATAAATAAATAAATAAATAAATAAGTAAGTAAGTGAGTGAGTGAGTAAGTAAGTAAGCAAGCAAGCAAGCAAGCAAGTAAGTAAGTTAGTGAGTGAGTGAGTGAGTGAGTAAGTAAGTAAGTATTAAGTAAGTAAGTAAGTAAGCAAGCAAGTAAGTAAGTGAGTGAGTGAGTGAGTAAGTAAGTAAGTGAGTAAGTAAGTAAGTAGGCAAGCAAGCAAGCAAGTAAGTAAGTAAGTAAGTAAGTAAGTGAGTAAGTAAGTAAGTAGGCAAGCAAGCAAGTAAGTAAGTAAGTAAGTAAGTAAGTTAGTAAGTAAGTAAGTAAGTAAGTAAGTGAGTAAATAAGTAAGTAAGCAAGCAAGCAAGTAAGTAGGCAAGCAAGCAAGCAAGTAAGTAGGTAAGTAAGTCAGTAAGTAAGTAAGTAAGTAAACAGCCCTCTGGCTGACCTGTGTCCATTACAGGATAGTATAAACATTTCATTCAGACTCGTCATCAGTGACACTATCAAGCCTTTATCACAGTGTAGAAAAAATAGAAACTTTGCCGTGACTGGGTGGATATAGACATGCTTTAATTTGATCATTAACACTGATATTACACTGAACATGTCAGAAGGTAACGAAAGGAGTTTTTGTAATTATCCGGGTCACCACATTCAATACAAATTTGGCACAAAACGGCTTTCACCGACACATTCACAAAGTGAAACACACACAGACGCACAAATGCGCATACATACGGCCGCATAACACATAAACATACACAAACACACATATACATAAACACACACTCGCTGAGCTGAAAACATGACCAAAAGGCATTCAACACGAATGTAACCTGTGGCTATAGTATAGCTATACCTCTCGGCCGTACCATGCCATTGAGCATTCGTCAACTGTACAAATAGCGTATCAGCTTAGCGAATAACATGTTAATGTTTTAGTTCAGTAACTGAAAAGAGGATGATTTAAACAAAACTTTGGAAGAGCGGCTTTGACCAGAAAACATGATAGCAAAACTTACTTGGAGTCGCAACCCCTCCACGGGATGGTTCAAGTGCAGCCATCACGAAGCTTATAACAGTTATCGCCACGAGTAGACTCGTCATGGCGTAATGCGAGAAATAGTTTCAAATCAAGAAGAACCTTTTCTCTGTTCTGGAAGCCTTTCTGGCTTATACACACATGCGCCCGCTTATCTATCAGTGTTAAATGACCCTCGGCTGATTTCGCAACTATGAAGACGCACGGAAACCCCAGGCGGTTTGACGCATTCTCCTTGGACTCCAGTTGTGTTTTCTGGGCGTTTACCGGAAATTCGGCTGTAATTAACTTCTGCTCTTTTAGTCTTTATTATTTTTGAAACTTATACTGTAAAATGATAAGTGGCATGTAATCATTGTTGCGCTCCTTTTTGCTACTTTGACACAAAAAATCAGTGTCAAATTTAATTTGATTCCATTATCTAAAGTTATTATTATTTAATTGATAAAACAACTGAGCAGTCTGTTAGACGCTATATTTTATATAATTTGCTTGCAGCCTACAAGCAGCGGACTCCCTTATAATTATCGCAATGAAGAACGAGGGATATATCGTGTTACTGCCTCGTTCTTCCGGGCTATGTGAGAGATCTCTGCCCGCAGGGCGACAATGTTTGCAGCATTTGACCTTGTGATGCTGTATTTTTTGCTCTGGTGAAAAGACGTAGTGTGCGAGCTAAAGCGCATCTCAGTTGAGCTCAGATGGCCGGATATTTGGTCCAAACACTCGGTATTCGTCACTGGAAGCAAAACATCAATAGCCTCCCTCACAGCCGTTATTGAGGCTGGAAAGCATTCCGCGACAAGCCGAAAAGGTTGTAAGCGTATTTAATACAAAATACAATTATCTGAATACTGCAAACTCATTACAAAACTGCCACGGTACATATTCCCCCTCCCTCCCCCCAAGAAAGCGTCCGAATCAGTACATGTATGACGTAAAACAAGTCTGGGAGTTACGTTTTAGCAGGGCACCCATTGATCATTTGATGGTAGTTCTTGCCGCAGTCAAAAATTTTACCATGTTTAATTAAAAGTTAATCTAAACGAGCTTATCGCATTGCTAAGTTCGCATTCGCATGGGGAAGGGGGCAAAGGAGGGGAGGGGAGGGGTGGACTTGGAGGAGAAGGGGGAAGAAATAAAGTAAAAAAAAGAGATGCATGCTTTGTTAAGTACACATATATTTTAAGCAAAAGGTTTTAAACAAGGTAAGTAACCACTAAATACTTTTCTTATTGTAAACAACTCCTCGTTATTGGGTTGTTAGTTCTCTATGCATGTTCGGTCTATTACTCGATTTAGCCTGGTCTCCATATAATCACATTTGTCATTTCAAATAACCTTTTGAAGTGAACGAGATGATCAGAGCAAATATCCATGTCTACATATGGCTGTTTTTAGTATCACGCACGCGTGCAATTCACTTCCCCAAGCCAAGTTAATGAAAATCGAACCCTTCCAAACCTTCCCCAGCACATGTACACATGTACACATGTGTACTATCGACATAATTTTCCTTCTCTTCTCTTCTCTTCTCTTCTCTTTGAGATTTTGTTTACGGTAAAACTGATTATAAGTTCAGCTTTCGCAAGCGATGCTTTCAATGGGTGAAATAGACCAGTTCGATGCATGTATACCAAGCCTGCAAATGATAAAGATTATAGATACGTACGCGAAATCTAAGAAAGATCTTATCGCAACAAAAAATGCTATCTATGCTTCAAATTCAACTTGCAAGTTCGTTATCCAAACAAGCAAGATGTTGTTCTTAAGAAGAACTTTTACTAAGACACCCAAATACAAAACCCCAGTTTCAGGAGCAACGAACCAATCGTAAACAGGAGATGTGCGGGAGTTGAACCCACCAAGCACAGAAACAATACCGTGCTCGCTGCCGACCATAACATCTCAAAAATACGATCGGGTCAGTTGTGCTCGAACCACCAAGTGAGCAACGACCCTCCAGCCCTAACCTACCTAACTATAGCTCTAGAGTCCTAGCGACTTTTTGACCTAATCAAAGCCCTAGGGACTTGATTTCTTTTTAAAAACAGTGACCCGAAATGTCACAAAATTTAAAAGCCAATTTTGTCTTTTTTGTACCTATTAAAATCAGTTGACGGATTATTGGGCCCAAAACTGCCCCGACAAACTAATTACGCTTATACAAGCACATCAAGTCTAATCTACAGCGACAAACATTATTTACCTCCAATTTGGCCTCGAACGCGCCAAAAAACAGTGGCCCCGAAAGTGCCAAATCACAATGGCCCCGAAAGTGCCAAATCACAATGGCCCATAAAACGCCAAATCACAATGGTCCCGAAAGCGTCAAATCACAATGGCCCCGAAAGCGCCCATAAATGATGGCCCGAAAACGCCAAAAAACAATGGTCCGAAAGTGCCAAACTTAAATGGCCCGAGAACGCCAAATCACAAAAGGCTCCGAAAGCGCCAAATCAAGATCACTCAAAAGCACCAAATGAACTGAATGGAATGAGAAATACGGGCCCGAAATTGCCCCTATATACAAGACACTGTCAAAATACCAGCACATACCCATATATACATAAACTAAAGGTTGATGTAAATGCAGCGAGGTACTTTAACAGTGTCTTGCAAACAACAAATCATGAAGTAGACTTAGCCCTAAATACTTATCCTTAACTTCAACCCTAATCATAGCCAAATGATCATGCTTGTTCATATCTTTTGCAAAAGGAAATAAAGAATTTACACACACCTAACAATGCCTCGGGAGGGGGGGGGGGGGGGGCGGTTACTT
>JAOBYE010711024.1:0-41458 GCA_025403585.1 Parazoanthus swiftii
TTAGTGTCCTGTCCAGGGGGAGTCACAGACTCTCATCCGCTTAACACTACTGAAACCGGAGATAAGCGCCGGCCTTAAGAGCCACTTGGCTCGGGAAAGGATTTAGCTTTTTTAGCCTAGGAATAGGTAATCTGGCTCTTATAAAGTAGTGTTGAGGCAGTCCAAGGTATTTTAATTACGCAAACCCGAAATGCCAGCTCAAATCAAAATTTTTGCTGCAAGAGTTGTCAAAGGTTCGTAACAACATGACTACAAAACACCGGTCCTGCGGGAGTGAAATTGGATCCCTGTCAGTAGCATGCTGACCTATACTGTCGGTAAGTGTGTAGAGGGACTAACCCCCACCTGCGAGGTTAACCAAAATGTTAATCTTTTTGACAAGAAAAATTTATTTTTTTGTCTTACCAATATGAAAGATTTCTCAGTAACGCTGAATACAGCAGTTTTTATAAAGCTCAAGAATTATTCAGCATATTGATTAACAAAAATTTCGATATACTACCTACATGTACGTTTTTCTCCTTCATTATATACATTTAGAACAGTTGTTATTGTTATAAATTTATGAAATTAGGTTATTATAATTAATTATTAAAATTGGTCTAGATGCTTGGTTTAGGAAACACCTCGTATGGGTTGTATTATTATTATTATTATTATTATCATTATTATTATTATTATTACTATTCATATTATTATTATTATTATTATCATTTATTTATTATTATTATGATTATTATTATTTTTAATATTATTTTTATTTTTATTATTAAATCTTCAAATAAGTAACCTCAATCGTGGGTTAAAGTTATATTCCTAGTTAGTTCTAACTGACAAAAAAAACGGACCCAAGGTGTCAGAACACGTTCTAAATCAGTAGATGGCAATCACGGTGTCAAAATAAACCGCTCACATTATCCACGCCAACCACCTCCACAGAAATCCCAAAGCTTGTTCCATCCACATCTCCACCTCCCCCACGCCGTGGTCCGACAGTTAATGAAGTTTTGGAAGAAAGTCAACCGCTGGTCTACTTCAACCTGCAGTCACCTGTGTATCTTCCAGTTACGCTGCCCGACACCATTACTCTCACGCCAACGGTGCTCGGGCGTCAACCTATGATGCTGAACTGGTTTAAGGACTCGGAAGTGGTCACACAGAGTGCTCGGCTGAGAATAAGCGGAAGTAATGATCAACAACTCGAACTATACCCGCCCTTTGGAAAAGACGACTCAGGATCTTACGAGATCAAGGCGTGCAACAGCAAGGGGTGCAAGTCACGTGGGATTCAGCTGTTCTTCTACGGTAAGAATCCATTTCGAGGTTGCGCAGAAAAAAAGATAGTTAATAACAATTGTCTCTTTTGAAGTCATTCAAGCCCCTTTCAAACAAATTAAGAGGCCAGAGCAGTAGACGAGGCGAAAGGCTTTCAGGATTTACAACATGTTTTTTTCTCGGTTTTACATCATTCAGTTGATTATCAAAGTGTATACCAAGTACGTTAATCTTTCAATACTCAAAACCAGTCAGTCCAACACTTCTTCTTTTTAAGTAAAGTTTAACACATTTAAACCAAGAAACTCGACTATAAGTAGGAACACTTTTAACCAGTTGCCTGGTTTCTTTTTTTCAGTTAAGTATGTTGAATATTTATGTCAGCTAATTGTTGTATTATAACGAAATTATATAAATTTATATAGATTTCAACTGAATTGATGTGTAACTTTATGAACATTATCGCAGTGGTAGTGTTTGTAGTAGGTTATAAAATATCTCGGGCGGGTCACTTCAGCCCACGTTTCTGTGACAAAAGAAGCAAAGTTTTTAGAACCGTCCGTCTGTATTGCTCTCTGGTTTTCTGTCTGTCCGTCAGACTTCTGTCAGTCAGTCAGTCTGCCTGTCTCTCCCTCTGCCTGTCTGTCAGTCAGTCTGCCTATTCCTCTATCGTCGGTTCATCTGCCTCAGTCTGCATGCCTGTCCCTCTATCGTCTGTCCCTCTGCCTGTTTTTCAGTTAGTCAGTCTGCCTGTTCTTCTACCGTCTGTCCCTCTACCTGTCCCTCTGCCCGTCAGTCATTCAGTCTGCTTGCCTGTCCCTCTGTCTGTCTGTCTGTCTGTCTGTCTGTCTGTCTCATGCTAACTGGAGTTTCTGTTTCGTCGCTGCAGGTGTTGAAAATAAAGCTCAAGCTATTGAAGGTGGTAAGTCTCGATATCCTCTCCCACGACCTGGAAACTAAAAGTAGTAAGCAAAAAGCAGTGGTTGGTACGCGAGGCGGGGGGAGGCATTAAGTTTGCTTAGTATTCCGAGTGTTTACTCCGCTTTGGTATATGTTTATTAAAATTTTGTACATTGCAGTTCGGCAAAGGGTGATTGCTTGAGTAAAACCACTCACATTAAACTGAAGCTTCAAACGTGTGAGGCAAGATTGGTTGTTAATGATGAAAGCTATGTTTTGATCCGAAGTGAAATTTGTGGGTCATTTAGAGGAAAAGCAGAGTAATTCCTCTGAACCACAGTTTTCTGTAAATTGTTTGTCCATTCGTACTGACTGCACCTTTAACGGGATCGTGGAAGATAATCTGTAGAATTTCAGCTTCTAGATGTAATTGTCCCGTTCACTACAACATCACAGGCTTTCCAAAACACAATTAGGTTTGTTTTAACTTTACTCGGCTTGTTTGACAACAAGAACAATTTAGTTATAATTTCAGTCAAAACGAAATACTATCGCAGTGTTTTGTAAGCTTCAAAATATGGTTTGCTTACATTTCCAGCAAGATGAGTTCGTTCAAATTATGGAAAATTCTGCTGATTTTGAAAAACGTACACAAACTGTTATGTCAAAGTGAAATACACTGCAGAGCAATGAGGTTGAAGGGGTCGGTAACTTTAAGAACGCTCTTACCATAGTTTTAGATCATTGTTTTTATAACTACTATCAATACTTTAACAGTTATTATTACTTTAATAATATTTATTATTATTATTAATACTAACAATGCCTAATTACTAGTTATTAATTGTTAGTCTTTAACAGTAGTAATCTAAATTAAGGTCCGAAAGGCCCGAAAACACGCATTTTTCTGTCAGTTTACTGTACCGATCACGTGATGCAGAGGAAGGGGGGTGGGGATGGGGTGTTATGGGGTGAACTGTGATTGGTTTGAAACGTAGAAAACAACAACTTTATCTCTGGCACGACTTACAAATAACAACTTTAATACACGTCTTCACCGACGATTTGTTAAATTTCTTATTTCGTAACAAAATGAGTTACAGAGAGTGTCCTTAGTGTTCAACCCCTCCCCCCCCCCTTCCCCCTCCTCACCAAAAACAGATCGACCAGCAACAGTCAATTGACAGATGGTACATGCAGGTACCCATACTAACTAAACAACAAAGCAGGATAGGCAACTCGCCTACAGAGGTGACACCCCACACCTAAATATTGGCTACGCACCATTACTTCACCAGATTTTATTTTTAAAACTTTGAAGGATGTGCATCCGTCTTCAAAACATGCTATTTACATTTCTCCAGTAACAGAAGGAGAAACGCCTGCAATTGTTGGCGGAATGGTCAGCGGAATCCTTTGCTACTGTCTGGTTATGTTCATTTTGAGGAGGAAGGGGATTATTTGCAGAGAGTGAGTACATTCATAACTAAAAAGAGTAATTTTTATTTTTTTATTTTTGTACTTTTCGTTTATTGGTTTACCGATGCTACAAAGCCACACTGTCTGTTAAAAGTTTCAAAGGATTTTTTCAAGTTTAAAAATCTTATAGTTAATGCTATAAAGATGAATGAATTTGGAACTTTCGTGTTTCAGTATTGGGAAAGAAGTAGAAGAAGCCAGCAGACAAATCTCTGAACAAATGAATCGAGGGTAAGTGGACGCAGTGGGCAACAGCGGGCTCTGAAAAGTGGTTGGTTTTGAATGAATTCATGTCACAGACAAACTGCAATACCAAATCTTCGCAAAAAAGGGCAGTCGTGTTACTTAAACTGCCGGATATCGTGACGAAAAATCCATCCATCGATCATCAAGCTTCTATTCAAAGCCGTAAATTTATTTCCATCAGAAAATGTACCCCGAGTAACAGTAATAATAACAATACTGCCAATAAATAATAATAATACTAATAACAATAGTGCCAGTAATAATAATAATAATTTATTGTTGTTATTATTATTATTATTATTATTGTTGTTGTTATTACTATTATTATTGTTATTATTATTATTATTACTATTATGATATTGACATTAATAATGGTTATAATAACAATAATATTTACGATACTATCGATATTTGATATAAGTTAGACGGTCAAATATGATAAGAGTTGAAGAAAGAAGACTGGTTTTTAGTTCCAATCCTGCTTGTTTGTACCCTAATTTCTTATCGACCTTCTCCGTCTGAAATGATGGAAAATGGAAGGTGATTTAGCAACGGGAAAGTCGTCCTTTGTTGGATTCATATTGACGAGTTTGTCGTCTGAAGACACGTTTCTCACCTAATATGAATTTGGATATTTATTAACTTTTGTTCTTATTCTTTAACGTTTCCTTTCACTCACTATGGTTTTCGTTCGTTCGTTATCGTTTTCTTTCATTTAATACCGTTCCGTTATAAACTTTTAAGTTTGCTGTTTGCCACAATTCATGTTGACGAGCTTGTCGTCTGAAGACAAGTTCTCACCTCTAATATGAATTTGGCCACTTGCTAACATTTGTTCTCATTCACTAACGAATTTGCTTTCATTCACTTTCGTTTGCTCTCATTTAACACCGTTTTTGCCAGGATGAACAGCAAGTCTTCTTTCTTGTGGTCGTGGGACGAACAGGCCGAGCACGGGCGACAGGCAGAGCTTGAAAAGAAGAATCAGACGAAGAAAAACCGAATCGTTAAGTCCATAAAATCGGGCGTTGGAAAAATTGTCAGTAACGTGAAGAAGAAAGAAACGAGGAAAGGCGATAAAATAAAAGGTAACTTAAGATAACAGATTCGCGTTCTCCAAGTCGAAACTGACACAGCAAAACACTGAACCTCATTACTCTTACCAAATTGATCAAAGTCTATCTTCTCAAGTACTGTATCAGTTTAAGGTAAGGCCAGGTAACTTGATTGGCTGTGCAAAAAAAGCATCCTGTCCAGACTCTCTTAATGCAAAATTCAAGTAAGTAGTAAGTGTTCTCAGTTATCAGCCAATTTAAGGACATTTCTCAGTAATCAGATCTGGTTTTTGAATAACTTGGAAAGAGAAAAAGGAAAACGTTTCTCAGTAAGTAATAAAAATCCTCTCATTTAGAAAATGTAAGCCGATTCCAGTAATCGATTAACACCATTCGGGACCTTCTTTCATTGCTTGATAAAGCTTTTGAAACAATTTCCATGTACAGAAATAATCAAAGCACGCAAAACACAACAGCTTGTCGTTTGATTTCCAGTATTTAACGTCATGAAAACTTTTTTATATTCGGCGGGACATTTAGGTTTCAAAATTGTTTGGGTGGAGTTTAAAATGACAGTAGATACCCGAATATGGGCGGAGAGGGTTTAGAATTGGTCTTGAAAGGCACGTGAATAAGTGAACCTTGCAGCCGTTTTGTTTGTTCAAATACAATAACAATTGCCATTAGCGTGTTAACGTGGGACTTGTAATCAGAAGCAGTTTTGCATTTTACCTTAAGATTTGAAGTGGCTTATATTCGAAGGTTAAAGTTTTACCGGTTTTTTTGCGCACATTTTAAAAGGGTGTCTTTCATTGATCGAATTCTCGAACAAAAATACTTTCGGAAATATTTCTAAATACCCACTCAAAGCAGCAAACAATAAGACAAGTATCCCGAATTAACCATTGTGATGAACTTAAAACAGGAAGTTCTTTAATGTTTCGACAGTTGCATATTGCTTGATTGAAATGATCAAAGTTTCTATTCCAAAATCCACTTCTGGAACAAGGTCAGTTGAACGCACCGCAAGTGACACGTCGAACAAATTACACTGAGAACTAATGAAGCACAAGTTTTCAGTTAGTTACAAATCAAAGCTACCGGCAGACCATTTTACTTCAAATGGTACTATATTCATTTTTATTTAAAAACTTTTATTTAACTCAAACTAAAGATGACCAAATACCACCACAGAGGAGGAAGAGGTGCGAAGGGAGATTCTGAGTACGGAACGTGACTTAGGTTGGGTGGGATGTGTGGGTTAATATTTTTAAAGTAACTCTTAGGATTTTAATTACAAGTTCATGTTTGTCAAGCATTTTGACGGTGAGTGTATAAGTAATAATAATAATTATTATTATTATAAATATTTTATAATAAACATATTAATGGTTGTAATAATAACAATAGGAATTATAATAACAATAAGAATAGCAGTAGTAGTAATAATAATAATAATAATAACAATAGTAACAACAACGATAATAATAACGTATTGTTGTAATTACAGAAGCCAAAGTAAGAAGTGCGCCTGCGCTGCCCACTGGACCTCGTCCCCGTCCCACACCACCATCTCGCTCCACCCCAACACGGATGGCTCAAACTTACGGTGGGGTACCACAAGCGGACATTTATGGCAGCTTTACACCTGGTGGGGCTGGCGATATATATGGAACATACGGGCAATTCCCTAGACTAGTAGTAGGAGGTGGCGCTGCAGACATCTATGGCACCGTCGGTCCAATGATCCAGCCTCAGATGGGTGGAGCAATGGATATATACGGGACATACGGAACAACGGTGCCCGCTTATCAGTCATACGGGGACTACGGCATGCACAGTGGTTATGCCTATGGCACCTCCGGCGGAAATATGTACGGGGAAGGTAAGCTGATTAGCAAACGTGGATACAATCATGATTTTTCTTGTCGGTGGCCACGCCTTAACCCTGTAATCCATTCGGAAGGCATGATTAATGTAAAGGTGACTTTTGTCTAGTTAATGGTAATTCATTATGCTACAAATACCAAGATGTGAAATACTTTGGGTCTGACTAGCGACCCGACCTAGTGCAGTATACGAGGTTTCATTAACTGCCTCCCTTCCAATCCCACTCCCCTAAACGGTACAATAGACACTCTCGTTTCCTCACTCTCCGATCCAGCAAACGCATTTGTTTTGGAAGCCAAATTCGAATAGATTTCAAAATATAGGTAAATGTCCCACGACGATATGGCTTCGAAGTCTTCTCCTCACGTGTCGTATAACCAATTTCCTCAAACGCTCTTTGCAAGATTTTTAACCTTTACACACAAAACCATCTCCCCTTTCCCCTCCCAACGGCGCCTTCCTTTCTCTTACAGCTTCGTGTAAAAACAATAATATAAAAATAAATCTGCCACAAGTCATTAAAACAATGTGTACTAGTATGACACGTTTTCTTTACAAGTGTTCAACAGCTATGCAATCTGTCCGAAAGAGCAGCATCTGCTTATAACTTAAAATCAGTAAATTGAAAACTCTTGTGTCATTAATTTCCACGGAAGAGTTACCAGACTTGTCATGAATTTTAACTCAATGCGGTCAGTTTTAAAGCCCCCCCCCCTCCCCCCCAGACTATAGGCCAAACCAAACACTATACGGATGTATATAACCCCGGCGCCACATTTAAACTGTACCTCGCTCTCTCGTTATTCCCACAGCATCGATGATATACGGACCCACTGTGCAGGGACCAAGAGCGCCTCTACCCACGAGTTACGGTAAACATCTTCAAACATATTATTTCTACTCGGCAAACTGAACAACTTGTACCGTGCTCTGTAGAGTGTAAAGCATGTAGGAAGCGATGAGAGCAATTAACCGGTGAAGACAAGCGGTTGGAGTCCTCCAGTTACTTTTAAAGTGCTTTATTAGGTTCGGGACAAACGTCGAACTTTTCATGAGTCGAACTAAACTTAGCAATTAAATGCATGACAAGTTCGTCGTTTGCCCCGATTAAGTTCGACAGATTCTATTTGGATCGTCTGACACGTTCTGTCCGTCTGCTCTAGACGGATAGAACGACTGAAAATCGACTCCGGGTTTGGTTCGTCCAATTTAAGTTCGACGTTTTTCCTGGGCACTTTGGATCGACACGAACGACAATTTAGTTCGACTCATGAAAAGATCGACGTTTGTTCCAAGCCTTACTGTATGGAACAGGGTCGAAGCTGTTCATTTGTTTTATAATACATGGCAACTTAACTTCTTAGTCTATGGAATAATGAATCTATCAACTTGTTCTTCAAGTTTGACCGATGTTGATCAACACTCTGGTCCCCACAGCAGAATAGGTGAGAGATCACGTTTTGAGACTAACAGTTGCCATGACAACTACTACAACAATCGCAACACTCGTTCCGACCGGTTACAAGCCAGGCACCCTCATGACAACAATGGCTTTTAACCAATCAGAATAAGAGTTGCATTCCAAAATCTATATCATAATCAAACCGTTTTAAAAAAGGTACTTCAGAGGGAAGAGGGGTGTTGTTACGACTTTCATTTGATTGTAAAACAAAAACAGGTGACGACGCAAAACCGGTTTCTGGAGTTTTAATTGGTTTTTCAAACACTCAATGAACGTACGTCCCATCTTATTAGATTTTCGGAGATGTTCATTTGACGTTCTGTTGTGATTTGTCGGGAGAACAAGGTTCGCTGAAGGCGCGAGCCATATATGCGGTCCGCGGTCAAGATTCACTATAAAATTTCGAAAATTCTTCTATGCAGAACGCCATTTCCTGCATCCTCAGCATATTTGTGTTGTGTTTTACTCACAAATAAAAAAGCTTTCTAAACTTGTTTTGTTCGTTAGTTTTTGGAGTTGGGGAGGGGCTTGTCCCCCGTTCCTGTGAGGACTAAAGAAAACGAGCCGAAAAGTTTGAGAATCAGCGAGAAGCGGCTCAGCCTGTTTTTCTCACTTGCGTGCGCGCGCTGTGTAATGATAGCAAAGTGTTATATTAATGAAGCCTCTCCAGTTCAGAATCGACTAACATTTACTACGCTGTATCAACAGCGTCGGCGATATATGGACCCACTGTTCCCGCCCCGCCAGTACCACCGCCCATCGGCTACGGTAATTGAAGGGTTCCTCGGTTGTCTAACAGGTTGCGCCCAAAATGCTCTTTGAACACAGCTTAGGCCGGTTTTGGTCTCACAGGTCTATAAATAGGACTTTCCGAGACAGTTTCCCGACGTTGCCATCTTGCAATGTGGTGTGTTGCATTCTTTCTATTAAGAATGTCATTTTTTAGGGCTGAGGCTGCGTATCTTCAGAATCTCTTAAAAATGTTCTTCAGTGATATTGCATTTTGTGTCTTAAGTTATTCCAAACATCTAACTGTTACTCAGTTCATATATATATATATCCAAATGCACTGCTGTCGCTTGTTATCAAAATCAATTACGAAATTGCAGTGCTCTCTCACAATCTCAGTTCTATTTTCAAAGTTTATAGAAATAAACTTTCCTTTCTTAGTCTCTGCCTCTCTCAATTCTTAAACATGTCACTGAATTTTTATGCATTTTAGAACTTCGACGTTTTCTAGAACGTTCCTGAAATGATTTTTGAAAGAAAGGTGCTGCTGCAGTGCCAGGCCCCTGCTCGTTCGCTAACATGTATCAGACAAGAGTGAAGCCTGGTACTGCATCTAAAGCTACGTTCAAATAGTATTTTGGGTGCAACATGCTTAAACAGCCGAGGATTCCTTCAAGTACAATAGACTATCAGTTTACTCAGTATCTTATGTTTTCCTTGTATCCTGTTAAAGAATACTTTACTACTGGCTATCTTGTAGTCCCATAACTATGAAGATCAATGCTTGCCCAAAACGAGCATCCTCGCCCCAAAACCATCAAACTCACCTAAATCTATCCCCCAATTGCTCTGTCTAACCTGCCGCAAAGAGAGAAGTGGGTTTCTAACGGAACTCTTCGAATAACTAAAACCCAATTAGACCGCATGTTCGTATAACTTGAAACCAGAATGGGTGGCATTGGAGACAACGCTCAAGTTTTCTTGAATCACGGGTGAGCAACAAAGCAGAAAAAGCAAGACAGAGTTGCCTTTCAAAAACTTTCAACACCGATACTTAAAACAAAAACTGGACCTGTTTTAGGCTCAGAAGAAGATACCCATCCCCAAATTTGGTCTAAATATATTTTTAGAAATTCTCGAAAAAATCTCTAAATATCTCCAAAAACTTCCTAAATATCTCACACAGTTTGGCTTCGTTAAATTGAAAACTTTCAACTTAGACCTTTGTAGGCAACAGTAAGGGATCGTTGATTTCAAGAGTTCCTCTCACTTCTTCCATGTGGTCAGATATTGACGCCCGCTTGAAGTTTGACCAGTAAGAATCTAGGATGCTTTTTTGACATGAAAAACTGCTGAATTCTGTTCCCAGGCCCCAGGGCTATCTCGATATGGCGGGCACCACAACAGACTTTGTAGGGCCGTGAAATGAAAATAGTGCAAGCTTCAAACGTTCCAAACTAATTTTGAAAATCATGCCTACAGAATAAAAAAATTCCCTAAATATCTCGAAATTTCAATTTCCCCCCTCAATATCATCATATTTTCTAAATATCTTCAAATGTGTTAAATATCCGGAAAAAATATCATGATACTTGTGGTTTATCTGGGCATAACCAATATTTACATTACATAACAATGCCACTTTGTTTTCCCTATCATTATGACAACCTTTTTGTACAGAAGTTGCTCCAAATGGACATTAATCACCGTAAACTGTTTTTTTTTTGTAACAGGTGCAGCACAAGTAGCACACCAAGCACCAGGTAGTCAACACATTAATCAAAGTCATGAGTACTAATAGTAAAAACAAAAATAACTATAATAATGACAACAAAATTCTCACGCCCCCTCTATGCTTACATTAAAGGACGGTTCTATACGTTTGTGCAATCTTTTCAATGGTCAGCAAAATACGTTAAAACACTTCATTTATCTGTGGTTATTTTGCCCAATTCTGCTCCAAACGGACGGCGTAATTATAAAGGACCACTAATACAGAGTACAGTTACGAGTGCTGCAGATAAATGGTTAGTAGTATAGTAGGTATGGAGTTAACCTATTTTGGGGTGCCACTGCTTTGGAAAACAAAAGAACTAAAGTATTTCTTCCCACCGGCTCAGCATTTTATTCATGAGATAGAAAGACAAGAGAAATATATTATGCAGACACCGCATTTTATTCATGAGTTTGGAAAACAAAAGAAATAATTTACACAGGCTCCCAATTTATTTATGAACTATGACGTTATCATAAAGATAATTTATGAAGGCACCGCAACGGCATCGTTTTCCTAAAAATGTTCCAATTCGGTCCAAACTATATTACTTTGATTGATGGCCTGAAGGATGAAATTAAAACATAACCCGCCCCCATTCATTTATCCTTTGCATTTCTGATTTTATAAAAGGAATCTCTGAGTGATAAAAGTGCACGAAAGTAGTTTTTGAAAGCAATAGTTCTATATGGAGCAACCATGATTCACCATTTACGACACTAATCATCTAATACAGATCTTTTTCCTATCTCAACAGCCGATCCACTTGTAGAAGCTCGAGCACCGGCAGTGTCACCTTCAGACACCTCGCAAGCAGAATAAGCAATTTTGCAAACAGATGAACGCTTGTGACTTTTTTGTTACTGGATTTAACATTAAATTTTATAAAATACAGTGAGCCGAATTGCTTTGTAGTGGTTAACTTGTATTAATGATGGCCCGGCTACGCCCAGATCAGGAAGAATATCTCATTCTCTGAAAGTATTTAGTCGCATCCAGAAATATCGGAAAGGCGGGGGGGGCGAACCCACAATTCTAGAAAGGGGGGAGCGAGGCCTGTACTCCAAAACACGCTTTTTCAGTGTTTTTCTTTAAAAAAAAAGTTTCCAAAACTGCCGCCAAAGGGGTGGCGAGGGCGAGTGTAACCGTCTATAACGGCCCCTCCCCTACTTCCGCCCCAGCAGGGATAAAAAACGGTACAGCCGGAAACTCCCCAGAACGGACGGAGTTGCCCAGGAATACGATTAATTTGACAATTCGACGAATTTAGGAAAGGGGAAGCAAAAGTTGAAGCCAAGTAAACCCATCACCCGATGTAGCATGGGAAGGGTTTGCGAGTGGTTATCGTATTCCCGCCAAAACAGGCCCCGACATAGTCCCCATACGGCAGTCGGGCATGCGTGAAGCGATGTTTTAATATTTAAAAGAAAACACTAATATGGTTACTCAGGAATGTTTTTCAAGACCTAATAAGTAATGCGTTTATCGCTTCGTTAAGCGCAACTATAAATTAGTTCTTTGCTCCTCTAGACTACAGCTTGAACATTTTAAAAACCTTCCAAACCATAAGTGGTCGGTATAGCCCATTTACTAGGTCGGGCGTCCAACAGAAATTTGGGGAGGCGCTGTCGTACGGCCCCTTCCTCAAATCTGTGCCTGAATTGGTTGCTGTAATTGCGAACTTCATTACTTTAAAGGTTGACGATCAATGGTGAATACAAAACGCTTTTTTTGTCAAATGTCTTGCTCTATAAAATTATTCATAAGGAACAACTGGTGCTTCTTACTGTATACATTTTGAGGTGAGCTTTTTTAAATCAAACAGAAAACGCTGAACACCGAGGCTTGAACACTCAGTGGTACTCATGAACTGGACCAAGAAAAGAGGGGTAGGGTTTTTGGGAAGAGGGGGGGGGGGTATGAACACTCGGTTGTTGTCACTAATATCTATTTGATAACGCTAAGGCATTACAAAAATCACAAGGTGCCAAAGAAATATTGTTTTGTTTATGAGGAAGGGGTGGGGGGATTCATGGGTACTTGATGATGCTAGTCATTAGATGGCCCAAGGACGGGGGTTGAACGATTGGAGGTGGTCACGCTTCTACCCAGGGAAGTTTGGGTAGGGAGACTGTGGTGTTAACAACTCGTTGGTAGCCTTGAGGCCGAGAGTAGGCACTCGATGGCTGTCGTCAAAAGTAGAACAAAGAGAATTGGGTTCAATATAGGTTTCTGAGCAACGATCCACCCACCCCTCCCCTAAACCTAAACTTAAAACTAACTCCAACCTGGACTTTGACTTTAATTTGAGGGAGGGGTAGGTGAGTATTTGCCCAGTAATCTACATTGACGTTTGAAAGTTGAACACTTGTTGGTATCAGGAACTGGACCAGGGAGGGGAGAGAAAAGGTGTGCAACCGCTGGTAGTCACAAGGTAGTAAATTGGCGGGGGGATGATGAGCACTTGGTGGTAGTAGGTATGAGGTAGACCAATATTGGGGTTGAAAACTCAGCTGCAGCCATGTGGCGACCTGGAGATGGCCACCTTTGCATTTTTTGGACGAAACTATCTCAACATCAGAGCAAGTTGTAACTCTATCTAACAACATTTAAAACTAGTTCTTTATGTTATAATTTACAAAATTATGTCTCTTTTCATATATATATATAAACTTGTCCCACTGGCTATATACATTGTATAGTTAACCACAAGTAAAGTGGCCAGAGAACCACCAATAGTGGCAGGACTCAAGACTTAAATACCTTACTGGATGTCCAGGGACAAACAGAACCGAAATATTGCTTGTCCCAGCCAATAACACACTTGTTCTACAATTAAACCAATAGATACAGTTGCTTGGGTATAATTGTTTCACATATCCGTACTGACATGGTTCAATCATGTCTAGGGGATATAAATAGTCACTTTTTTGCAAACACATTCAGTAAAAGAAGAGCACTGATTTTCATATTTCCGGAATCAAGTATAGAGACACAAAAATTGTTATGATAGGAATAATCAGTTGTAGCTGTCTGGCACAAGGGACTTGGCTCACTTCGATCACTGATACCACACATTAGAATCCCCTATGAACGTTGCCAGTTTACTTGTAAATAAGTAAAATAATTTTCAAAAAAAAGCTTTAAAGGGATCGTTTCCTACAAAAACGTCAAACAAAACCCTAATGCAGTTGTTTTAATTTTTGCTGCCGAACGAAGTAAGGCAGCGAAACCTATAGTTGTTCGTCCCTACAGCTGTTTGGTTTGAGAAATTTGTCCTTTTTCCGGATCTTTATCCGGGAACTCGCTCGGTCGGGACTACATGTAGTTATTCATGTAGTTACGAGTCCTATTGTATGCATGCACGCTCGCACGGATGTTTGGTTAAATTGGAGTAAGATTTGTCTTTTATTTATTGGTTATTTTGCTTCCTTTTTGGCTTTGGCTTTTTTCACGTTAAGTCACGTAAGTAACATTCATTAAATTCTTCCCTTTTTTATGTACTGGGTAGAATGACCTGTTTTTCATAATGTATTGATGTTACTTGTTACTTTTTATCTTCATAGTTAGTGAAATGGCAGCACTTCCATTAGCATTGCTGACTTCTAGTTATAATAACTATTTGTCTGCGGCACGGTGGTCAAGCTTAGCGTATCTGACTCATAACCTAAAGGTCGTGAGTTCGAGTCCCGGCCTGACCACCGTGCTGTATCATGGAGCAAGAAACTTCACTCAACTTGCTCTAGTCGACTCAGCTGAATAAAAGAGTACGACTAACTTGTTATGGATTAGCGTCCCGTCAGGGAAAGTCACGGAAAACCGGGGATCACGGCAGTGCCGGCCTTATGAGCCACTTCGCTCGGGAAAAAATATCTTTTTAAGTTATTTTAATTTTAATCGATTCGCTTTTAATCTTTTTAAGAGTTGTTTCAGCTTTGTTTAATTATATATCACACAAACTTTGTTTTTCTCTTTTTTCATTGGTAATGATGAAGAAATAATTTTAAGACAACGGTTTGAAGAGGCTGAGCAAATTGAAATCGTTGATGTCAGAGGCGATTTATTGTCGCTGCCCCGTACTATACACTCATACGTACGGTGAAAACCACACTTATTATTAGCCGAGTTAGTAGCTAATCAGAGAACGATAAAAGCACGAAATACTGCCCTGGTATACACAGAAAGATTAGGTACAAGTCCCAGACCTCTAACGACGAGGTTTAAAAGTGAAAATAGATCTACTGTCACATTAGCAACAGTCTTTGCAGAACCTGTTCTACTTTTAGAGTCCAATGCGGGAATTATGTTTTTAGTAGGACGACTTAAACATATATCGACAGAATATACTTTGGGCTTTGCTATGGAGATTCATACATCCAGGTAATGTAACTAATCAAAAAAAAGGTTTAAACTTTTGCTGAATGTGCAAAGTTTCCTTTCGAAAGCTTTCGACCACTTCTGTGGTCTTGTTCACTCCGACACTGGGTTGTTTAAAATCAATAGTTTTAATTCCTTTATAAAGATTTTGGCTTCATATTCTCCTCACGCGTATGCATATCTTGAAAGGAGCAAGCGGTGAAGTCGGCCCCTCCACAGCTAGTGGTTAGTTTATTTGACCCCTCGGACTGACTGCGGTATCAGTAATTTGCGTTTGAATCTGGGGACACTTGCAGCCTGTCTTTTGCTTGGACGGAATTGCCTGTTGTGAGTGGACACTGGAAACAGCGCCTTTGCTTGAACATTGCTTACATTGCTTCGTGTGAACAATGGTTACTGATAAACACATTGTTATAAAATCATCAAAGTTGCAGAGTTTCATTCCTTATTCAAACGCTAAGAAGGAATGTGCTGCTGGCTGGGTCTCAAATCTCCCACCCCGTTCTAGCCTGACTTTCGCTATTTTCGCTCGATTTCCATTACCAAATTTAGAGAAAACTTAACTCTTCGGGGTCCATAAATGTCACACATTCTGCAAATCATCATTCGATTCTAATTAACCGCTAAGACAACCTCAAAAGCCATAACGCGTTGGGCAGCACCCCCACCCACCCCGCCCTCCCGATTTCATTTCACTATAAAGCTTTAGAAACCTTCCACTGTAACGAATTCAGTACAATCTGGATGACCTTACCAGCGGTAAGAACGTCGAGCTGTCGTATGGTCTATTCAAATACTTTGAGTATCTCGAAACATACTTATTCGTACTCCCGATTTAAAATTGGTTCTTATCTGGAACAAAATCTTCATTCTTGACTAATGACGATTCACGGGTGTCCCATCACAGATACGAACAATTCCACAGCTGAGAAACTTCAAGCTTATGTACTAGTCGTATTAGATGGTACCTGACCAGCCATTGATGACAGCTATGAAAGACAACACTTAACTCTCATGTCTTCAACAGTTCATACTCTTTGATTATCATCTGGAGAATACAGTTACTTGCTCATTGCTCGTCCTCTGGGCTGCAAACAGAAACCAAAGTTATATAGATGTGTCAAGTTTTTTTTTGAAAAATAAATCCTCTTCAATGAAATCACTTGCCTTGGATTAATCGTTTAAAGCTTATCTCTAATGCATTGTGGGTTAGACGTGCACAGGGAAACAAGAATCGAGTGCAACGCACAGGCTTGCCTGGACAATATATATTCAATCTTAAAGATATAGAAATAGAAATAGAAAGACAGGCATACTGTGCCTGAACCTCTATCAACTTCACATAGTCGTGTTTTCATTTCATCTCATTGAACTACTGATGTAATGATGATATATAATAATAATTCTGATAATGATGATGACGATGATGATGGTGATGATAATGATGGTAATAATATTAAAAATAATAACAATATTATCAATAACTTGAAGAACTGGCAGACTCTCGTGTTCGAGTCCATGCATTTATCAGATTTGCAGCTGTTAGGAAGATTCTGGAAGAAACCATCGGCTGGCGCGTATGGAGTAACAGTACTCAGCGAAACACAAACAAACACTAAGGCTGTGTCAACACTGATGCGGTTTCAAAGCCTTCCGTTTTCATTTTGCCGAAAGAGCACAACAAATTCGCGTCCACACTAGCGTTTTCACATTCTCTTTACCCGTCCAGTTACTTGTACTGGACATGCAGCAATATCAAGTGTCTGCGATCTCCGGAAACAAAACAAACCTCTATATTGTTAAAGAGTTGGTTTTTTGCCAGTGATGCACGTTTTGTCGATATTTTCAACTGTGGAGGCGCTTTTTGCATTATAACAGAATCTATTTTATCCGCTGACGAATTGCTCTTCTTAAGTAATGTCTTTAATGTAATATTTGCTGAAATATTGTAATTATTTACGAAAATATTCAAAAGTTCTTTTTTGTCAATTGAAAAACGTTTACCTTGACTAAAAGCACGTCATCGTTAAGCATGGGAACAGAAAGGTGACCATGTTAGAATAAAGCAAACCTGAAACTGTCCGATTGCTGTTTTTACTAGCGTGTGATTGTTCTTCTCATTGTATTTGTGTTGAAATCTGGATTGCATCTTCAAAACTAATGACCGTTTTCTAAGGTTCCGTTTCCAGCTTCCCATAGCTTTCCGTTCTAAGAGCAATTGCAAATGTCTCCGTTTTCCATTGTTTTAGTGTGGACGTAAGGCGAAAATGCGACGATTCTGACGCGTTTTCAAACGCAGACACAACAGTGTGGATGTGGCCTTAGTATGGAAATGCTGTACAAAGAAGTCCGCTAATCAAGGACTCGCTCAGGGCCTTTCATTTTTGGTGCTGGCTAGACGAAAACGTTGGCTTGGGAACAATAGCATCAGGAAACAATTTAAACACGGCTGTTCAGTGCCCACACCAACTTAAAAGAAGTAACCATACAAACTACATACCAAAGTTTTAACAAAGTTTGTGGCATTACTTACCATAATAAACATATGCGTGGGGATCATCTTCTGCGCATGTTCATCCCAGTTTACATCAAAGTGAGGCAGGTTGACGTGTAGTCGAGGAAGAGGCATGTGACCAGGGAAGAGAGGGTACAAGTTATAGGCGAGTTTGTGTTGACCGGAAGGCAACAGACGGAAATGAACCTAAAAGATTAAAAGATAAAAGCAAGATAATAAATCGCTTTGAACAACATAAATATCGGTTTTCACTACTGAAGTACTTATGCAAAGTAAGAAAACGCCAAGGCATTGTGTTCATCTTCCACTCATGTTGAGTCTACCAATACCGTCACTTCCTATAATGGCCAGCACTATCTGAAAGTTACCTTGACCATTACTTTGAAAACTGTTTCAGTGAAACTTCGAATACACTAATTCGGTTTTACTTCGAAACGATTTCTTTGCCGGTACTTAAACGTGAGATTCGTCATTTCGGAATAAATGACTTCAAATAAACGACTGGGGGATACGTTCAAAACTTGTCATTGTTAATAAGCCAGTATACATGCATTGCGTGTCCGACCATGTGCGCACTGCGTTCCTATTCTTGAAACTGTATAGACAGTTCTAATTTAATTAAAGTAACTATAGTCTTAAGTATTAAACCCCGATCACCAGCAGTGTTTACTCTTTCTAATATATACTAAATAGTTTCAGAGCTTCATCTTATCTTTATCTTCGATAACACTTCCACCGCCATAGCCAGTATGAGGCAAAATGAGGCAGTTGCCACGTCTAAATTGTTTTAGGTCTATTGATTTGGTCTTAGGAAAATATCTGAAAACTTTTCGTTTCGTTTTTTTTACTACGTTCCTGCAACATTCACATTTCTTGCATTACCTTGTTTTTTGGTCTGGTTACGGCAGCGGCTTCAAGCAAATTATCTTTTTTTGCAAACTGGCAGAGCAGAGAAACAGTCTGCTCACTATGATTCACATTTGGTTAAAAATAAACATTTCCAATTTCAGACGAATTTGAAAATCAAGGGCAATCTACTTTAGAAGAGGTGATATTTCGATTAGCACAATAACTAATACTTTCCTCAATTTATCTCAGCGTTTCTACACTTATTGGTTTGTGTTTTCTAAAACTTTGGAGCCATGGTATAGCAAATTTAAAAACATTTAAAAACATTTACGCTTCTTTGTCAATATGAAAGTAAATGAAAATCGCACAACATCACGTTTGCTGTTTTTACCGTCTGTCTGTCAAACTGCGTTAGGAAATGTTTGAACTTCAGCAATTAACAATAAAGGAAAAGGAGAACTGACCTGCTTCTGGCCGGCAAACATAAAAGCGTCGGAGGGTTCAACAGACAGTTCTACTTCTTGTACACTGTTGGTTCTATTGGAGATGACATACGTGACTGGTAACGGCACTTCAACACATCCATAGGCGGGGAGGTCTGGGGAGAGACAACAGGCAAACACTGGAACAGGTAGGAATAACAACCTGGCATGCGTGACTTGGAGTATTGAGTAAACGCTGGCAAATATCCAAAATGGTGCCTTAAAGTTCAACTTTTACATAAAAGAAGACATCTTGTAACTTTTTTGACCTAAAAAATAAGTAGTTTGCCTTTAACAGCCGACGGAGAAAAACAAGACAAGAAAAACTTGTATAAGACGCGGATAGAGAAGTTAGTAAGAATTTTGCCAAAACATGCGTGAACTAGTCTTTAGTATCCCTCGTTATCATTTAACTACGTATTCTAAGAAGCTTCAAAATGTGACAAAACCAATGCAACTGGAATATGTCTTTCTGATGACGGTGAGAAAACGAGGTGCTTACTGCATCCCTATCAAATTTACGTTTTAATCAGCCTACTTTTTTCTATTTCATTTGAATTAATATTATTTTTGATCATTTTGTGTATCATTTTCGTTGCACGTGTATTGTTTGAATACACATTGCTAATGACATCCGTGTTTGGTCGTTTACTTACTATGATTTTGTGTTTGTCTTCATTGTCGATGTCAAACGTGTGCACAATAAATAATGAAGAAATGCGGTCAGTAATGACCCCCGCCTTTTTTGATACAAACTGCGTTTCAAGTTGTTACGTGTTTTCAGTTAGGCGTAAATACTGACATTTTGGGTTATGGATGTGATAAATATTGTCCTTCCAGCAGGGCATTTGATACTCGACATAAACGGTCTAATCTACTCATTTTTTTTAAAACACCAGCTATTATCTAAAAAAGTAAGTTAGTGAGTGAGGAAGTAAATATTTGAGTTAGTAATACGAAGATTTAAGAAACGAATAACATTTCAAGTGTAGATACGTACTTGCGCGTACAGAGTATGGAAAAGTTTTAACCGCGAGAAACGTTAGTAAATAAGAAGCTAAAAGTTTGTTTATATGTTTTGGTGCACTGATGTAGGTTGGCACAAAGGTGATCAGGTAGGTACACGAAGGTAGGTTACAAAGTACAGGTAGGTACATGAAGGTAGGTAGGAAGGTAGGTACATGAAGGTAGGTAGGAAGGTAGGTACACGAAGGTAGGTAGGAAGGTAGGTACATGAAGGTAGGAAGGAAGGTAGGTACACAAAGGTAGGTAGGAAGGTAGGTACATGAAGGTAGGTACATGAAAGTAGGTAGGAAGGTAGGTACATGAAGGTAGGTAGGCAGGAAGGTAGGTAGGTAGGTACACGAAGGTAGATTAGTAGATAGGAAGGTAGGTATGTAGGAAGGTAGGAAGGTTGGCAGGTAGGTAAATGAAGGTAGGAAGGTAAATATTAAATTACCTGTGCGTATAGAGAACGGAACGCTCTCAACAGTTACTGAGGGAAATGTCAATTCAGTTTCCACTGCTGGGCAGTCACTGGTGGATGACGTTCTATGTGAAATATTGACAACAGTTAAAGCTTTAACTTACGAGTTGCACGTAGTTTTGTACAATTAGTTGACATTTTCCCCAATTAAGATAAGGTATATTGGACTGTTGATTTTCCGAAAAAAACCCTAATGTTTTCGAACAATAATTGGCTGGCGAAAAGTAGCTGTTTGAGTGCAAAACAACACGTACAGGTCTGGTGAAGCGTCGGGTCAACAAATTGCAAGACCCAACAAATCGTACCGTGTCAGAGGGTGTCACCACAACACGTCTGCAACACATTCTATATATATTATATCACTGTACCTTATGGTATGGGTTTCGAACTTTCTCTTCTACAAAAACTGCATTTTATTGCGACACCATTGGTTCTGAAAGTAAACCTGCTGCTTTATCTTAAGCAGTAACCGATTTACTTCCAACTAAATCTAATTTACAAACAAAAACTTGACCGTTTCCACACTGGTAAAACATACCAGATATCTTCTTCTAAATCAGGCCCAACAAGGACTTTCAAAACCTACGTTTTATTCACTCTGGAAAGAAGTTTGTCAAAAATTAGCGAACTGAGTAAATCGTTTAAAAAAATTGCTTGAAAAAAAAAGCCTTGCTCATCAAAAACGTTCCCCTTCTTTTTTCGTTTGTCCAAAAATTACAAAACTTAGAAAAGCCTCGTCTTCGTCTATTCTTCTAAAACTAAATCACGTGAACATAAACCTAAACTTTCCCGAACTTCAAAAAACCAGCCATCCTGGCAGATGTTTTAGCCAGCCCATGGCTAAAATAACCAGATGGGGCCGTCTTCTCCCCTTAATTTCGAACCCTGCTGATCAGACGACAAACCTGCGCCACTGGAGCACAAGACTACCAATATTGACAACCTTCTGAGCCCTGCTGCCAACCTTAGCCATGAGACAGTAACACTCGGAGGCGCTTTCACCCTGCTGCAGGGACACTGTGGACAGGAGACAAGCGAAAGTTGGTAGGTAAGAAAACTCCAGGCTATAGAATTTAACGGTATCGATCGTTTCCATGAGGTGTCGTTACCGTGTCAAAAAAAGCACGTTTCCCATTATTATTAGTATTGACAGCAAAAATACAAACAGCTTGGGGTCAAACTTGGGGTCGATACTCGGTTTCTCGATGTCTATAAAAATGCGAACTTTGAGCGCTCTAATCTACAGAAGCGAGAGTAGTTTTCGAAAGTTTTCCTTTGGACATCTCTCTATTGTTCGCCCGCCATCTTGTAACTACGTCGTCCCAGAGTGCATTTCTTGTTTTTTCAAGGAAGCAAAGCATTTTGGAACGGACCGTCACTTTGATCAAAATGACCGAAATATCGCTCCACGTAAAGAAAATTATCGATGGGTTTACTTAGTCCTGGACACGGAAGCGAATTAAGTTTCCCACAAAAATTGAAACCTCAAGCTTATATGTAGCGGTGAAGGGTTTAATGAATAGGTGAAATTGTCTTGATATCATCAAGGGCTACTACGTATTTTGAAATTGTGTTTACTTCAGAAACTGACTGACAGTAGGTATGGTCGAAGCATAATAGTAATAATAATAATAATAATATTAATAATAACAGTAACAATAATAATAATAATAGTTACAATAATAATTCGTACTCATACTCATATTCCGCATATCAGTATTCGTATTCAAACTCCTGTTCATATACAAAACAATACGTTATATAACAATTACCATTCTGTAGCTGTGAGTCCATTTCAGGTCCAGCAAAACCTACATCTGTTGACTGGAATATGAAAGACGATACAATCAGATGGTGTATTCTCCAGACACTGATTAAACGTCAAAATTGCCTCACCACTCTTTGAATAAACAACTTGACAAAATAAATAAAAATAAAGTACCAGAACACACTTTTTAAATGAAATAACAAAAATGCTGCAAGATGAACTGATGAAAAAACAAATCTTTCGTATGTTTCCATAACAACAACGCTCCATGGGTTAGTAACGATGTTAGTAAATAGCTTACCAGAATGAGAAAACAACAAGTTCCTCTGAATTACAATACACTATCCGCAAGCTACAGATTGTTTGATCAACGGAGTTAAGAAAAACTAAATAAATTCGGAGCAATTGTTCACTTTAAAAACAAGAGGACTAAAATTTTTACACTAAGCCAATGTATGTCGGTGTGAAATATTTACTTTAGAGGCCCGATTGAAAATTTTTCATCAAAAACTTGCACTGGAAAAAACATATAGGTTTTTCTTTAACAACCGTACTTCTTTAGTAACAATGAATGTAGCAAACAGATATAATCGAAGAGGTGTCCTCAAAGTGCAATTGTTATCTTTACAAGAGTTTGGTTTCAGAAAAAAAATCAAAGAACATACCATATTTAAAGTTGTTTTAACCATAGTAACAGGCCAAGGGGAGGTGCATTTTAAATTGGCCAAAAGTAAGAATGGTTCTTCTTCATTCACTTGATCAAGTCGTTCCAGCTAAAAAGCAAAAGATGGTATGTAAATTACTGAGAAAAATGTTTTAGAAAGGGTTAGAACAACTCGTACTTTCAACTTGAACTTTCTTCACTGTTTACACTTATGCGAAAGTATGATCAATTAAACTTTGGAGTGTTAGTGAACAAAAGTTATTGGTGAATCTTTGGGATCAGTGGAGGTTTCTGGGAAACCGATCACCTACCCTGGCTCTCCCGGCCGGCCCCTTAACCTTAACCTAACCTCAATTTTGACTCTCATCCTTAACTCAACCTTAACTCTAACTCTAATCTAATTATAAGGGAGGGTAGGTCGGTATAACTGCCGAGAAACCTCCTCTGATATAATCTTTGTTCACACATTTTTTCATCAGTATAAATGTAAATCTTGTCAGACGGATAAATAAAGAGCACAACGAGATAAAGGCCGTGTTACACGAGTCAACTTGCAACGACGATTTTCCGCGCAACAATGTTGCGTGCTGTGTTGCAAGTTTTTGAAACCAATTCAAAAACTCGCAACATGTTGCCGGGCTCCGTGTTGCGTAGAAAATCTTTCCCGGTGGCATGATACACGGGAACGACTTTTAACGCAAAATTGTTGTGCGGAAAATCGTCGTTGCAAGTTGACTCGTGTAACAGGGCCTTAACACACATAAAGATTAACTATTTTGCTAAGTTTTGGACAAAAACACCACAAAGAATAACTAAGAATGGCCAAAATTTTAAACAAATGTATCGCATTTTTGCTAGTAGGTGGTAAAATTTTACTTTGTTTTTTACAAATTTGTTCCAACGCAGGTTTCACCATAGCAAACAACTGTTTCAGTGTAGAAACATAAATCTACAGCTACCCTCTTACCTTCAAATTATGCAATGACAAGGAAATGTCAAATGGCATCACTGTCTTCACTGTGATGTTCTCCACCTACAACCAAGCGGAGCATTAGCCTCCAAGTGCTAAGACTCGTCCCTCAAGCGCCCCACCGGGAAGCGCCGAGGTAAGGGTCTGGAACTAAGGATAGACTACTAACGGCTTTCTGTGTAACACAGAAGGTTGCATTTGCCTGTTCAATTGAATCTACTTATTTTATCGTTGTTTTGGGATTTTCTGTTACATTCAGTTTTACATACATGTATGAATGGGCAGTAACGCAACCCTAAAACAAAAAGATGAAAACACGTTTCACGTCCGGCGGGCGGAGGTGGGTCAAGGGTAGCTCTCTTTCTCCGTGTGAGCCAATTTCTTTTCTAAGCTTTTACTCAGAAGGTACTACATGGGATATTTGTAAAGCACTTTATCTTTTCACACTTAAATCATAATATCATTTTAAAAGCAGTTTCATAAAGAAATGTAATTTTTAACACAATTTATTCTTGTAAACGTACTTGTTTAAATTTACTTTTTTTTAATTTGCACATCATAAATTCTGAACTCGTAGCCTTGATATGTATTTTATCATGGATTAATAAAAGCATTATTACTTAAAAGACACTCAAAATAACTCAAAATAAACAACACTTCTATCATATTACCTTGCTGCAAATACAAGTCACTGGTGAGGAACTGGAGTCTAGTTTCACTTCAACTGTGTAAACGACCTAGGAGAAGTAAAGTAGGAAGTTGTGACGTAATTAAACTATTTGTAAACTGCTAATAAACTGTTTTGAATTTAAAGAGCAGATGGAGTGAGAGAGACGCAATCTTTTGAGATAGTAAATGTTAAGGCCCCGTAACAATGCGTAATTTTCTCAGCAACTTGTCTCGCAATGCCGTTGCGAGACAAGTTGCTTGAGAATGGCAAAGTGTAACGTGGGTTGTCTCGCATTTTTTTATGTTGCGCAAAGCGTTGCACGAAGTAGAACCCAGCTCTACTTTTCGCAACGGATTGCAGCAACTGGCAGCACCATTGCACAGTGTATCACCCCTCAAGCAACTTTTCTCGCAATTTTGCGGCAGTTTTAACAAGGCCGCATGCGCACACTTCCCGTTTTTCGTTCCGAGGAGCAGGGTAAAAGAACAAGCTTACCTAACCCGACCAAAAACATTGCAAGTTGCTGAGATCGATTTGTAGTATAACACCCAACCTCGGCAAATTGCAACGCTACATTTTTAAGCATTGCGAGACAAGTTGCTGAGAAAAATGCGCAGTGTAACAGGGCCTTTAGTATGTTAGATGAAACGTGTTTTGGATTTTACTTGTACATATTAACGTGGCTAAGAACAAACAATATAAAGTTTTAAAAAAACGTGGTGAGAAGAATAAACAGAACTCGTGTCTAAATTGACATCAATCCCCTTTGAGTAAACTAAAAGTTGTTATTATCCAAATTCAGTCCGTGGAGTACAAAAAACCCGTAATTAGGCCTAAAATGAGTACAAATATCCTGCGAACCAGTTAAACAAGTTTTTATGAAATTTTACATTAGAAAGGAAAAGTCGTATAATAAATCTCTTATTAGACAGTTAAGTATATAGTATGGCTGCATGGATTTTGTTACTAGTCCTTTGCATTTTGACTCGCCCTTCACGCTCTTCGATATACTGCAAAGCACTAGTCTAGTAACAGTATCCAGCTATACTACATACTAAACTGTCTAACAAGATATATGTATATCATAAAGTCAACGGAAAAATAGGAGAAAATAAAAGACGGATTCTTCCAACCTAGATTTTACATATAAAGTGGAACCCCGCTAATACGGTCACTAACGGGCCAAAACATTTGGCCGTATTAACGGAGTAGGGTCAAGTACATCGCAAACACACTTCCTAAGCAACCGCTCACTTTGATAAACCACTGGAATGTGGATATAATTCCCATAATCGAAAGAGGGAGGAGTGCTGTTTACTTTGTAAAGTAAATCGGCTGTTTGATTAGTAAATGACCATTCAATGAAGTTGTCACATGGCGTTTTCATTTTCTATTAAAATTTAGCGCAAGTGGCCGTATTAATGGGGTGAAATTACAAAGGAGTATACTGTTTGGGACTTCAAAATGTGGCCGTTGGCCGAATTAACAGCTGAACGAATTAACGGGTTTTTTGTAAGAAAATGTATGGTCGTTTTGCCAGCCAAAAAAGGGGCCGCAATAACGAGGTGACCGTATTAACGAAGTGGCCGTAAGGCGGGGTTCTATTTTATTGACAAAATATTGGCCACGTATTGTCGTATTAGAGGCTAACATGGTTAATAACTTACCTTCGCAGTCAGCACACTGCTTCCTACTTGGGAACACTTTACAAAGTACGTCTTTTCTACCTACAAGTGTGCCAGATGAAGCGGGAAAGAAATGAATGCCGTTGTTGTAAGGTGTGGTTGACTTATATGTTCAAATTATCGTGTAAAACATCCGCGTGCGGCCAGCCTGATAACAGTTTGCTTTATGATGAATTAGGCCAAACCAATTTAATTTCTTGTTTCTCGGATTTTTTCAGTAAAAAAAATGACCGAACGACCCGGCGAAAATATATAAAAAAGTAAGAAGCATGTATTACCTCGCGGACTATCAGGGACGGATTCATAAATTTTGGGAAAGGGGGTTCCAAAAAGAGTATCTGTACTTGTAGCAGGGCCTGCGTTCTTGTTCGTATGTGACAGTCAGTTTCAAAATATGAAATAAATCACGTCCAAAGTAGTCGGAAAATTGAAGCCATCGTCTCAAGTAAAATATGTTTTGGTCAGTTTTGAAATTTAGTAATTACAGATTCCATTTTTGAGCTTCAAGTCTCTCTAATGATATATTCGTGCTACAAGCAAATTCTGATAAATGTTCACGCAGCCAAATGCACTTTTTTGGGATTTCACATTGTTTTGTTTTACGTGTCTTCCCCAACACACTACTGGTTAGTCTTCCATACGTATTTCTGAATCAGTTGTATCTAATATCCTCAAATGTAGTTTTGTTAGAACGTGCACGAGAAGAAATATTTTCCTCGGTTAACATTACATACCACGTTAATCTCGGATAAAACAGAGAAATCCGATTGGTTGGTTTAACTGAATCTTCTGAAAACAGATAAGCTGCTACACTCACTTCCGGGCACGTGGTCTTTAACCGGTTAGTTTACCGTTTAGTTAAATGAAGACCCGCTGCTTGGATGTGACCTACAGATCACCCGACGCTTTGATTCCCCGATCAAATTGCTGATCAAAATATCACCTCTTGCAAAGTAGAAGGATCTATATTTCAAAACCGACTTTTTCTTGATATTTGCTCTATTTATTTCTAACCAAAGATAAGTGTGTGCACCAAATTTGTATTTTGCCAAAACTGAAGCTAGTTGCGGTAGCTTTGCTTGAACTGTAAGATATTTTTGAGAAAGTCACTTAGGAACGTAACCAGGAGCCGTCGGGAGGGGGTAACAAACGACTTGCGTGGAGACTTCTGGTGATCTGACTTAGAATATTTCCTGTGGGTTGATTCAAGTTGAAGAGGGTGGGGGGGGGGAAGGGTTCCGAGCACCCAAAAAGCCACCCCCTGGCTACACACCAGTTATTAACTCCCTGTGGCATGACGTGGGTTGACTGACTAGTTTCCATACTATGGTCTAAAAGTTCCCAGATGGCCCAAGTCTGACTGACCCAGACACTCGCAGCCTATGATAACAAATCCATATGGAAACCCCTCATTTCGTGAGTCATGTTTACACTAGAGACCTTTGGATATGACCACGATTTCATGTACGACTCCTTAGGCTTTTGAGCTTGTAATGCTGACTACGACATTTTCAACACTTAGGACCTTTACATCACGTGACTTGCCTCATTATACTGAATGGCAAGCGGTCTCAGTGTGGGTGCGAAACGGCATAAATTCTGATCCTTGATTCAGCTCTAACATAATGTAAAACATGTGATAAATTTTTTTAAATGTGCTTTTTCTTAAGGATAAAATATGTTACTTTTTTGCACCGACGCTGGATGGCATGCAGTTCAGTACAATAAGGATAGTCACGTGAGGCAAACCGCCTATTCTCGTAGAACTGACTAGTCGAAAACGATTCTGCGTCACCTTGTCATACGTTTTGTCATGCTAGCTCCAAGTGGTCGTTGTCAAACTTGCAAGGGGTGAGTCTGTAGTTACAAAACTAGGACAGACCAGAAACGCTACAATTCTGATCATCTAGGATTTTTCAGACAAATGGAAACCAATCTCTATATAGTAACGAACAACTTGTTTCTTGAATAAAACCAAAAGTCGCAGTGGGAAGTTCTTTTAATTCTACCAAGAGACTAAAGTCGGTCCGCGAACAGTGCAGTACACGTCAATATATACCTGTGTTTCCATCTCCTCCAGTCCAAACACCACAGAACTCTGGGAAGCAGCATCTGGGCTGGTGTTGGGTGTGTCCATACAGACCAAGGCTGTTTGTTGAGACAAGGACGCATTGTAGTGTTAAATTACCTGACACTATTTCCGTTAAGAAACTCAAAATACAATTTTAGCAAAACAGAAAACGAAATCAAAAAACAATTTTTGTTTTAAAGTCTACTCAATGTGACAAAAAATCTACGTACGTTCTACGCATTGCATACTGTACGTTCTGCAGTAGGTGGATCAGTAATTGAGATGAGTAAAGCCCGGCTGAAGTGACTCATGGCAAGATAGCAGGTAGATGCAACTGTAGTCAAGTAAACATACGTTGCTACACAAGAAAGACAAGGGAAGACAAGGGAAGACTGTTTTTCAGAAAAGTTGGGATATTTTGTATGTGTCAGTTAATCAAACTTGCAGTTCCGTTATGATATGCTTATCCTGGACTGACAGAACAGCTTTAACACGGTGAGCTGAGTGAGTACTTAGGTTCTTAGACTACCTATTTAGGCCGTTAATGTGTATATTGACAGAAATATGCCTTAAGTGATTGGATGATGAAAGTTGTCAAAGGCCACGAGACGGAAGCTAGTCACGATTACGTATGAGAGCTTTATTTTGGATGTAAAGGTTAATCCCAAGTAAAAAGAATGAAAACGTGACTCTCTTGCAATGCTGAAAGCATGTTTGGAAGTCTCAAAAGAAAATAAGGATTCCTTTTTATTCATTCATGTGGCTGTGTTAGGCGTCCACTGCACTGTTACTGCATCTCCCAAAAAAACAAGAAATGCAACGGCTTTTTGAAACAAGGTTTTAACATCTATATCTAAATTAACGTTTTTATAAGTAAACACAAGAAATCAATCTAAATTTTCATTATTTAAACAATTCATGTTTCAAGGCACAGACGAACATGCAATCAAATTAGTACTTGGCACAGGAACCACAAATACATCCAATATAATCGCTTACTGCTTCCAACAGGGTGAAGTTCCTGTCCGTCTTGCAATCCTAACCATATTCTGTTTAAAGAAAACGTTTATGAACATTAGGTACCGCTCTCTCATTGAGTAACAATTAAACATTTGCAACAACACTATTCAACACCTTATTTACAACACCTAATCATCCGAAGTGAAGGGCTGCACTGTGAATGCTCACAGTAAGAGTATACCCAAAGTTCATGTTAGATATTAGAGAACTTAAGCAATATGGACGAGAATGTACTTAATTACAGAACGAACGAACTTAATTAAGAGTGCAATTCCTTTGTGTGGGAATGCAACCAGCTGGCCACCTTTCCGCTGTCATCTTTAAACAACAGGATTGGAAAAGCTCAATTCCGGGGTTTTATAGGGAACGTGAAAGTTATAGCATGAATCATTTTAACTATCGTGCGGCCTCAAGAATCAAGCTTCTAATTTTTCCCATTCACACGCCTTTACGTAAAACAAAAATGAAACGAATGAGTAATACAAACAAGAAAATTGAAAACGGAAAGTCAGCCGTCTTCGGTGACGTCCGCGTCCTAGCTCCTTAAGTACCCTAGCATAGCGTTGTAAGCAGACTCAGTAGAAATGCAGGCCCAGAAGAGAAAATATTAAACCACTGAAACTGTATTTCGTGCATTCTGGAAATAATGTACGGTATTTTTCGAAAACATTATTTTGAAATCTCGTAAAGTTCTACCTCAGATCCTTGACTTTAGTCTCTTCTAGGCTCTTCACTGATAGCTGGACTTTGTAAAACTCGTTCACAAGGGCTGGAGGGTTGTGTTGGAGAGACACCTCGAGTCGTGGAGCACGAGGGTTAATCCTTACATTAAAGGAGAAAATGTAAGTAAAGAGAAACAATGTTTTGCAAACAGATACAGTGTATCTAAATAAACCAGCTGAAAAGCCGGTAACAAAACGAGAAATGGGCTACCCAGTTAATGATTAACCCAACAGTAAGAAAGATAACATCAAAATTAGTAAGTCTACCAGGTTTAAAGGCGTTTAGTTGGATTTTACAAATGTGGTGACATTTCAAAAGTGACTTAAAATAAGAGACTTCAGTATGGTTTAAAGTAGTCTCTTATCAACAGTGATTTCAAAAATCCCACCACAAGTTTAACATTAAGTCAAACTGCTAAACTTAGTGCAACTCTCGTTCACCGCTTATTTGATTAATCATGAAAACTCAGACCCATTACTTTCCATGTTTTATTTCTGGCTTATTCACGGCAAGGAATAACGTGACAGATGCATTTAGTTCAGAGACACATACCGTTCGTGCCACATTCTTCTGGACTCAATGAACATCAGCGGCATTATGCAGGTAACTAACGGACACATGTACACCAGAAACAGTTCAAAGGTGACACAAAGGTACTCACTGTATACTGGGTACACTTTGTAGTGTCTCCCAGTCAATTAAATCCTCTTCATCTGCCGTCTTTGTACTGTAGTTAACGAAAGTGTTGGTTGTACTGGCCACATCCCCACCTCCTCCACTCCACCTTAGAATGGCGCACCGTGTCTGACTGGAGCCAAGCTCAAGTGCGATTGCTGTTACCTGAGATCAATCATCAGAGGCCAAACGTTATTTGCTTTAACATCTGTTGTCAATTCGACTTTCAACTACCTAAACTCTCACATTTTGATTAAGAATTGCACAACAAGGAGTCTGTCTAACCAGCCAACATGTACTCTCCCTCGTTTACAAGCCCGCCTTGCTGAACATACACAAATGAATGCAAGCTGCATGAAGTGATTTATTTTGGTATTCAATGATCTCGACACACGCATTTACAGATGAACGCAAACTAGTAGCATTTACATATGAACGCAAACTAAAAGCAAGACAAACCTTAATAAGACATACTTTGGTATTAGATGATCTTGGTGCACGTGTTTACAAGTGAATGCAAACTGAATAGTGATACAAACCTGAGTAAGACTTACTTTGGAATAAGATGATCTTGGTGCACGTGTTTATAAGTGAATGCAAACTGAATAGTGCTGAGTAAGACTTACTTTGGAATAAGATGATCTTAATGCACGTGTTTATAAGTGAATGCAAACTGAATAGTGCTGAGTAAGACTTACTTTGGAATAAGATGATCTCGGTGCACATGTTTATAAGTGAATGCAAACTGAATAGTGCTGAGTAAGACTTACTCTGGAATAAGATGACCTTGGTGCACGTGCTTATAAGTGAATGCAAACTGAATAGTGCTGAGTAAGACTTACTCTGGAATAAGATGATCTTGGTGCACGTGTTTATAAGTGAATGCAAACTGAATAGTGCTGAGTAAGACTTACTTTGGAGTAAGATGATCTTGGTGCACATGTTTATAAGTGAATGCAAACTGAATAGTGCTGAATAAGACTTACTTTGGAATAAGATGACCTTGGTGCACGTGTTTATAAGTGAATGCACACTGAACAGTGACACAAACCTGAATAAGACTTGCTGTGGAGTTAGATGATCTCGATGCACCCGTTTATAAGTGAATGCAAACAGAATAGTGATACAAAACTGAGTAAGACTTACTTTGGAATAAGATTCATGATCTTGGTGCACGTGTTTATAAGAGAATGCAAACTGAATAGTGCTGAATACGACTTACTCTGGAATAAGATGATCTTGGTGCACGTGTTTATAAGTGAATGCAAACTGAATAGTAATACAAAGCTGAACAAGAACTACTTTGGTATAAGATGATCTCGATGCACATGTTTATGAGTGAATGCAAACTGAATAGTGATACCAACCTGAAGGGATTTACCAACATCCTCAGGTTGTGGCACCAGTTGGAAAGGTATAACTTTGGTTTGGGCCGGTAGGAGGTACAACCCCCCTTCACCTTCTCCTTCACCGCTTGCAACCACACAGTCCTGGTTATAAACCTATTGGCCAAATGAGATAACAATAAGAACAACGACAATAACAGTGTTTCTCTTAAGGCGGATAGACAGATAAATTGCCGTACTGTCTTTCCCCAGTGGTCGTACTAGCTTTCGTATTATAATATAGTTTATGATTGAATTTTCCGTAAAAATGTATCTACATGTTTGTTGTTCAGTAGTATGGGATTCTATTTATCCTATATTCTAATCAGGAGTGCCAACCACTACACCATCAGGGACCACAACGCTGACAAAGTAGCAGTTTCATGACAAGTTGAGTTGGTTAGTGCGTGAAGATTCCTAGGTCCAATTTAATTCCTTCAAGCGAAATGTTCCATAAAACTTTAAAATGCAAGCAATCACTGATATACTTGAAAGATCTCCTAACGCCTCACAACCCTCTTACCAGCCTCCTTACCTCCTCCAAGAACAGTCCCTCACTTTGAACACCTTAAGGAGCAACCCTAGGCACTTTTCTATTTTACCATTTTATCTATAACTCTTATACTCATATACTCGACAACATGTACCTTGCTCAATCTTTAAAACTTCTGTTCAACAATTTAATAAATATAGCTTCTAAGGCAACGTTCGTATGCAGCCGAATCGCTTAAATGGAAATATATATTTGTTCCGCTTCAAGTTTCCTCCACATTCTACTTGATTGGTATATAGTATGCAGTACTGGTAACAACTCATTATATATAGAAGCAAATTAATATTATTTACCTGATTGCTAAAGAATACAGCAAGTTTGGAAAAGCGGACAGGGAAAGGACATGATACTCTGAAATAAAGTAAAAAAGAAAAATATGTTTATTTTCTCCGCGAAAGGTAAAGCGATATGCCAAATATTTTTTGCCAAAGAATTCGATTTCGACGAGTTTTCACATAATATACCTGAAATAATCCAGTATTGAGAACGCTGTCAACAATCAAGGAGAGGAGAGGAGAGGAGGGGAGGGGAGGGGAGGGGAGAGGAGAGGAGAGGAGAGGAGAGTACTTCAAAAAGTATTTGTACATGTTAGGGTTCCATATGGCACATATGCTGTTGTAAATATCAACGGCTAGAGTCAAAGGATTTGAAAATAGGCTCGTCTGGATCGTATCAACTTGCTGACATGCAGCATAGCATAGCTCTGTACAAAATTAAAAGCGTGTTGAAACATTTTACTGCTACGAAGTTTGATGGTAAAGTAAAGCTCTTTCTCACTTACCTGAGATAGATATGAAGAAGAATAGGTTCATCAGCTTGAACAGAAACGGAGTCGAACACAGCTTTACATTCAACTACATAGGACAAAACAAGAAAATACCCTCCATTAGATGCTGCACTGAAATAAATGTTTTGTTCCTACGAAAATGCAAATTATAGAACTGGAAAAAAACTGACTTTACAAAGTAAATATAGCAGAGAACAATCACACTCTTGACTGTTACATCACTCATCATCCGTGTCTCTTTATTGTTAGCACGTTCGTTAACAATCTTTTGTAAACTGAAAACACGAAAATACAGGGAATAATAACCACCAGACCGTTCTACGAATTAGGATCAAACAAGACACTACTGTTACCGCTACTTCCATTGTGCTAGCCACTCGTTGAAGTTTTGTCACCGCTCAAAGATATGACTTGAACTGCCGTCACTCAAGTCTATATATGACCACAGATTGCAAGTGACGTTTGCAGATTGGCTGCATTTGCCTTCGGACAAACAGCCTGGTAACCAACTGTGGTAATCTACGGTAGCCAAAAATCAACTTCCGGGCAACGATAATATCTCAATGATTACGCAGCAATGAAAGCCTGTTTGAGGTTATAACATTTTCCCCAATAGGTGTTTCAGAAGCATTTTCATGGTTACGTTGGTATCTATCATTCCAGTGACAAATTATAAACAAAAAGGGATTTTTTTGGGGGGGGGGGGGAAGGGAATTGTAAAAACCATACCAAATGGCGCCATGTTCTCCATTGCAACTGTAAACATTTGCGGCGCTTGCGTGCCCAGGTTTTTCCATAGTTCCTTTGCTTCTTCTACAGCTTCCACGTCACACCCCGGCTCAGGCTCTGGGCACTCATTCTAAACATGACAAATAAATAAAGACCAACTCAACCACGAACCAAAACAACACGACGTTAATCTAAGCATCTGGGAACCAGACAGTTTCAATGCGTATGGCGTAAATCTAAAATAACAGTTCTACTGAACCTAAAACTGGTTTTGTTAGACCTAAACTGGTTTTGTTAGATCTAAAACGGTTTTATGTTTGATATAAAACTGATCTTATTTGACTTAGAACCAGTTTTTGTAGACCATGAACGGGTTTGTTAGATCTAGAACTGGTTTTGCTGGACCTAAAACTGGTTTTGTAAGAGCTATTAACGCTTTTGAAGACCTAGACTTGCTTTGTTTGAAATCCAGTGTTGCTTAGAATTACAATTAAACAACAAGAGATAGATCATTTTTTTCCTTTTTCCCTTTGCAACAGTGAAAATGGGTATTAAAAGTCCCGAATTAAATACAGATTTCTTCAACATATCAAACTGCGAGTAGGCGATCAAACTGAAAACAAGTAGTAGTTTTTGAAAGCAGGAATTAATGTAGAACAAAAACAAGTCAGTGGTTAGAAATATTTGGAATTTTTGCAAACTATTCTTTTCGTTAGTTTAAAATAGTTCAGTAACATTTGCCTAACATTAAACTCGTATTTTAGTTTAATCTGTAATATGATAAGCATTTAGTTAGAACTGAATTGACATATATCAGAAAATACACAAAGTTACTTACAGCCATAACATGTATCAAGTTCATCTGAACTCTTGTTTTTTCCTCAGGGGAATTCTCAGCATCTTTTAAAATGTCAAGGCTGATAAGACATCAGTGAAGAGGTCATAATTATCTTATAAAACAGTCAACGTTTGCTTCATCGTATTGGTAGCCTCCTTTACCTAGGGTAGGGGCACTTCTGGGATAAAAATGACAGGGAAAGAATACAAAAAATTTCAGGGAATCAATTTCGGTTTCATATTTTTGGATTTTAGAGATATTCTGAAGAATTTGTTTTTGAAAAACCAAGAACACATTAAAGAAGGTGTAATCGAATCCATCCCGTCGCGTGCTGAACATTCCATTACTCAAAACAAAAATGTTAGTTATGGTTAAAATTTGGTTCAGCTCAACTTTGGACCCTCCTCCCTCATTCTTCCCGGGCGTTGGCCCCAAGGGCCTCCTCGTATATATAGAGGTTATTACACAGTGGCGCGAACATATGAAGTTTATCTTCGAGTGGAAAATAAGATTCCACGAGTGAGTCGCACTTGATACACAGCAGTGTTGCTATAGTCATCTTGTCAGAGTCACAAACGGAAAGTATTCCAGAAGGATACATCTGCCCATCAGCTCCAGTGAAAGAGTAACGTATTCCTGAACATTTCCGATAAGATACGCACACCTGGATAGAAAGGAACAACCATATTTTTTAGCGTTTCCTGACTGATTTACCGAATTACAATATTTGGCTATTTTTAGTTCTATCGTTCAAACGTTCTATCGTTTCTTATTCAACAAAATCAGCAAACAAAACGTTCATAAACACTGTTTACAGGATGCATCAATGTAAACATTGTCCATGAACGTTTTGTTCAAGTCAACAATGACTTTTGGTAGATCTGCAAAAGTATAAGACTTGTTTCTTTCCAGCATGTTAGTTTGTATTCTCATCAATCAAACTGACTGACGAGGACCCCACGGGTTAAAAGATCTACTAAAAGAGAAGAGTTCGCTGATTTTGCTAAATAAGAAACGATAGAACGCTTCAGTCAAACTCGTTTAACAATGTCAAACTTATAGAACAAAACGAAACCAACAACCAGATATAATACTCGTAGAATTGCCGGCTAAATTTAAACTGAACCTTTTTTATGTTGTTCACTCAGAAATTATGAATATACATCCAAATGGATCTGTGTCAGTTAGAAGATTTTTGGTTTAACGTGCTTATCGCGCTTTAAAGTGCCTTGGATCAAGATTCTATGTATTGAAAAACAGATCCATTTTCTGATCGTAACAAGTCAACCATTGAGCATTTTAAGTATAAAACAGTTGCAGAACGAACGCAAAACCTTTTTTATCAATATTTTGGCCAAGGTTCCTGCAATGTTTCCTAGGCTGAAATAAATCTTTAAACACTCAAACGTTTTCTTTTCGTTTCGTCTGTAAACCAAATAAGGACACTCGTTTGCTTTGTGTGATTCAAGACATTTCAGATTTACGCGACACCCGCAAATGACCGAAAATCTTTCTCGTTTGCGGCAAATATAATTTATGGTAACAAACTTTTAGTTCTTAAAGATGCTGACTTTCAATGACACTTAGGCTTCAAAACGATAGCCTGAAGGTTCAGTTGAAAAGTCAATAAATCTTAATCTAAAGTTGCTAATATGGATGCAGGACTTAAACTACCAAAAAAACATAACCTTTTACCTTAACGAGGTTATCAATACTGAAGTAAGAAGTGGCCACCATCTTTCTCTGCGATAATCCCAGGTAACTCGACCTAACAACCTAGTGAATCAGTTTAAAGGAGTTAACATTTCACAAGCATTCAACAGGCAACACTATTTCAAGTCTCACTGCTGAACAAAAATATATCTCAACCTTAGGCCCGGGTGAGGCCCGGGTTAAACGTCAATCTTGGCATCGAACTAAATTCAGCAATAAAGCGCATGATAAGTTCGACGTTTATCCCAATTAAAGTCGACTGATTCAATTTCGATCGACGCAGTCGTTGTAATCGACTGGAAATGTCGATCAGAACAGCATAAGATCGGCTGAACTTCGGTCGACTGAATAATGTTCGACGTTTGACTCAAAAAGTGAACTTAAATAATTTCGGTCAACCAAAAATGTATTTTAGTTTGATGCATGCATGCTGTGATCGACGCTAACACGGTTGTGTAATAGTCAGTCTTCAGTATAGACTGGCTCAAAGTAATAATTTATTCAAATACTTAAATTGCTCAAAGTCTCTCTCAAAGACTTACTTTTATCACTGTCATTGAATCTGAATACGTATTTGTTCTTGTATTAAATATTTTCAATATTTACTCCTGTTCAGTTTTAAACCGATATATTTGGCTCCCACCATAGTAATTCTTAGGCAAAATGATCTAACCCATTACAAACTCAGAGAAAGTAAGGCTTGTCTACCGATTAGTTTTGCTAGATCAGATGATCTGTTGAGATACAAAGGTACAAATATAGTATGGATTCGTTTTGTCTTGACCAGTCTTTTTTGTCTTGCGGTAGAAATAATATTTTTATGGAAATAATATATTGTAGTAAAAACACTTAATTGCTTGTCCTTTAAAACCTGTTTACAAAATTTTGCTTGCTTTTAAAGCCTATATACACACATATCAGAAATTAATAATACAATTCATTATAAAATTATGTAAAAACTGATGACAAAGAAGGGGATAAAAGACGACCGAAATATTTTAGTTTTTGTTTGATAGTTTTTAATGATCTTTGATTGCTATTCAAAGACGTGATTACGTTATTGAAGTTCTACCCGTGTAGACTGACTGGTCAACAATGAACAAGTATGGGCAGCCAATTACTCACTGTGGTCAACTATGATTGAGCTGAATCAGTCGACCAATCGATTAAGGTTGAGGACGAAAGATCAATCAAGCTAACTGTCCTTCATCACGCACACGACAACCAATGAGTGTGAATTTAGCTTCGAATCACTTTAACTTCTGATCAAGATTTTGTTCAAGTTGTAAATACCGACAGTGTCCTCCGCATTATGAGAACTCCCTGTTTGATCGCTACTCAGCCAACGCTGCTAAAGTAGCTGGCTATAGAAAGATACATATAAACTACGAAGAAGAGAACTTACATGAGGGCTCTGCTGTAGTCATGGGCATGATAATACTCCTCACCCATCTGTACCACTGCAGAGAAAAACGTAAAGGTATGCGAATTAGTTTTTCAATAATTTACATCTAAGGAGCTTTTGCTAAAAACAGTAACTAACATAACGTAACGTTAATAAATATGACATTATAACAAATCCTACAAAAGTGCAAAGTTAATTGCTGGGCAAAGTTCACGATGTACACTTAATCAAATCCATATCAGTGGAGTGATATATAGGTGTAGGTGGGTGTTAAGGATTGATTTTAAATATAATTAAATTTATAATTTTTGTAATAGATGGGCACGTGAATTGATCCAATGCCGGCAGACTGGCCGGAGAGCCTTCACTGCTGAGGGCTCAACAACCTAATTTCCAGTCTTCATTCCAGACACTTGATTACTTGAGGATAGAAGGAGTGACTATAACTGATAACATCTGGCCAGATTGGTTGGTAAGGGTGTTCACACACACAGGAGCAGTTTCGTGCCGATGGTACAACAGGGGCGGCATGTTAGATAGCACTTGTAATAATTACACGTACGTCACCAATGACGGCAAACTGTTAATGGTTTACCGTATTTACTCGAATAAACGCCGCCCTCGAATAAACGCCGCACCTGAGAGCCAAAATATCAATAAACGCCGCCCTCGAATAAACGCCGCACCACTGGGTGCGGCGTTTATTCGAATAGTGACAAATACGATACTTAACAACCTTATTTACGGGTTAATGAACGTTTATCAGTAAAATCATTTAGTCAGAAGCATTATTTACAAAAATAAATTGAAGATGAGTGAACTTTTTCTCGATCAAAACTTACAAATGACCGTGAAATGCATTTGAACATATCAAGCGCATGAAACCAGTTTTGTTTTAATACTCTAAATTGACTTCCATTTACGGACTTTTTTTCAAGAAAAAACCTAAACTTTAAATAAACGCCGCTCTTGAATAAACGCCGCACCCAAAACACGAAAAATTAAATAAACGCCGCGGCGTTTATTCGAGTAAATACGGTACCTGATGTAACAGCAAAATAAAAATCTTCAAAACATGTTTGAAAGTACATGTACAATACTCGAAAAATATAGCAGATCAACGTATCATGTACGCAGTGTGTTTTTTTGAACTTTTTATTAAAATATTATTTAGATAGCAGTTTTGTTGTATTTTAGATAACAAAGTCATATCAAAGGTAACATGCCAATTTTAGTTTTTATCGTGTTTACGACAGTACTAGTTTTTGTGCCTTTTTTTCTATTTTTGCTAAATTGGTAGATCCAACCCAACGCTTTTTCAAATGGAACTTACATCTACCAATTAATGTGTTCTGGTTGTCACTATATGGTAATCGTTTATAAAAAAACATCTCAGTTAACAATGTAAAAAATAACATCTCAACTTGACGCACAAAAGGTAAAAAGCAAAATGCTGACTTACTGAGGTACTGCTTCATTCTTGGCGACTTGTACTTCTTAAACTGTGCCACGGCACTGCTGAGGAGGGGGATTATTATCCACTGCAAGAAAGATTTCAATTTTCACGTTCGTATTGGCTCTGCAACGCGCCAAGATAAATTCCAAAAACCGCAGTCTCTCTATTAAGCCCCCCCCCCCTCTAATATGCCCCCGCCTTGAGCTTCAAGTCTTTAACAACTCCAGCTTCTCCTTCCTCCCTCTTATAAATCTCATCATACTCACTAAAGCTTGATGGCATTTCAGAAGAAAAATAATAACTCTTACAAGTCCCCTTCCTAATAAGCCCCCTGAACTTGGAGTGTATTTTCATCATTTCATCTTCATTATTTACTTTATCATAAAGACTTTACTTCTCTCCCAACCATAACATGACAGCCACATAAACTTGCAACAGTTCTGAGCTGCCAATAGTGGTATATATTGGCGAAAATATCATCGTACCCAGGCCCATAGGAAGGGGGGAAGCGCGGGGTGCGCACGCACCTCTCCTGCGATAATTTCTTCCGTATAATAATTTTTGTGAAAGAGGTAACTTGGTGATTTTACAGTAGCGAATAAAAATTTGCGTTCAGTCCTGGTTACGGGCCTGGAAATCCCAATAAAGATTGTGCCGGTTTCGGCGGCTCTAAATCGCAGTAGGTTTTGGATCGCATAGCAACTGGTTTTATTCTTTTGTGACTAGCGTTGAGCGGCATGAAATTCATGTAATTCTAAACCCTTTTTTTATCCTAGAGGCAGAACTGTCGAAGTATGAGTTTTATAGTCGACACCTGACGATGTTAACTGGATTCTGTCACTGGAACTAAAAGCAACAAATCTGACTACTGAAAGAGAAAATCGCTTATTCAGGTAACTTAGACTCAGTATATTTTGGATTCATGAAAGTTGGGAGATGATGGTGAGCTTGTCATCGGTAAGAAAACCAAGTATATACGGATGTTTTCGTTTTCCTGTGATAATCGACTTAAAATTTAAATCAACTTGTGTTCAAGCTGTTTTAAATCGGGGTTCGTGCTGCGAACTCAAGGAGAATTCAAGGAGTATTCAAGGAGTCTTCAATGAGTCAACAGAAGTTTTCAAGGAGTGCTCTTAATATGACACTTGCACTTAATTTGTGATAGCGCGACTCAACTTTACACTTGCTATTTGACCAGTATCTCACGCATTGAACATCCAACTGTTTGCTTTGGTCAATAATTCAACTATATCCCTGGAGGGAGAAATGTCTTAGTCCCTATAATACTACTGACTACTATGGTGAAAGTCCAAAGCACACCTACCGAGTGGTCAACCATGAGCTCCTGGGACTGGAGGGCAATTATCCCATCATGCTCTAGGGTCGCATCTGGTGGTTCAGTTCCTAGGGAGGAAAAGGTCTGCTTTTTACGAAGTAACAAATCCCACTTAAAACACAGTAAAAACTCCCACATACATCGATATGGTCATCTGAAGTGTAATGTTCACCCAGTCTCGGTCAACTTACAGACTGACTGCAAAATTATTAAGGTAAATTGCTAAACATATATATATACATACAGTTTTTTATGATTTATGTTACAAAATAAGATTGCTTTTAAACAACACTTCTCATTTCATGTGGAACTCTAGTACCGTTCCACAAAGCTGCACCATTATACCTAGAGCACTTTCCCCACATTCTGCAATCAGGCTGTAGAAAAATCAAGTTATCACATTTGCAAATGCTGTAAGAAAAGGTAACTTCGTGTAAGACCAATTTAAACGTAATTTACACAATAAGATCCACATTCGTTACGGATATATA